>JBBPJV010000283.1:0-29652 GCA_038088915.1 Sutorius aff. eximius
TCCTCTTTCTGACCTGAGTCGTGGGGCTGTGCAAACGTCGCAGGTTGCCCACTTATCATCACGCGCGGAATCATCAGAGGCGACAGGGAAGGAGTAGAGAGGGTAGAGGAAGCGGGTGATTCGGATTCTTCGTCAGAGTGCGGTCGCGCTGGGGGCGAGGAGGGTGAGTCCGGACTTGTGGCGAAAGGCGATGTTCCCTTGGAAGGAAATGAGATGGATGACGTGGCACGAACTGTTGGAGGGGCGTAATTGCATAGGTTAAGCTTTCCAGCGCGGGTAGGCGACAAACGCCTATCCGATTCTTTCATGGGCTGGATCTCTTTGGGAGTAGAGGGGATCATCAGGCCCAATGCATGCTCCCTGCATGCCGCCGCGAGGTGAGGCCGGACGCGTGGTGAAGGGATCGGTGCTAGTACGAAGAAATAAGGATCCCTTCTTGGACGGACACAAACAAGAAAATCACAGTACCAGAGACGATGTCCAGACGGGGTCCCTTACGCGGCGTTGCAGGAGCAGTGACAGCAGGCCTAAAGCCGATACGGTAATTCTTGCCATCATTGTTATCCCACCATTCACCGCCCGGTCCACACTGATCAGAATCAGGCTCGGGGTATGTCGAATTGACGCGATAGCGGGCAGCGAGCCAGAGAATGCGCGTGCTCAACGAGTGTGCGTAGTCCTCGAGACGAATTGTGAAAGAGAATCGATCCCACCCTGTCCGTCCCCGAGTAGCAGTGTCTCCAGGAATTGATGAGGGAAGAGTTCGAGAAGGTAGGTCCGAGAGAGACTCGGCGTAGTGAGCGCCGACCTCGCTGACGGTTTGCCAGTCGTCAAGAGTAAAACGGATGGCGACCTGTTTTTCAAATGCTAAGTTGCGGACGAGGATAGAGCCTGTGAGCAAGGGTTTGGTAGGCGGGGATGAGCAGGGCTGTGACAAGTTGAGGGACTCGAGGAGTAAATTTGCGGGGAGGAAACATTCTGAGGGAACTGAAGAGGAGTTGGTTGGATCAATCTCATAGTTGGGCGTGGCTGCGAACGGGAAGCGCGTGGGGGGTGCGTCTTCACCCTCCGTTTCTGTTTCGTCCCCGTTTGCGTTGGCGGGGTTGCTAAGCGCAGCAGGGCGGGCGGACCGATTATAAACACGGACGGTGGCAAGTGCGTAGTCCTTTTCTGGGAAATGAACATTTTTGTGGGGGGTGACTGGAGACGATGGTGCAGAGCGAGCACGGAAATGTGCGTGCTGAGTTTGGGGGGGTGTCACGATGGTGGGCGATGAAGAGGAGGATTTGAGAGAAGATTTGAGAGGCTTTCCGTTTGAGAGAAAGATGGGAGTGGATGCGCCCCTCGATAGCTGAGGGCTAGGCGAGGTAGAGCAAGTTTCCGAGGGATAAGGAGAGCAGGCAGAGGGTGGGGAGGTAGAGCGAGGGAAGGGGATGGCAGCAGGAGGTATAGAGAGGGGCTGAGGGTGCTCGTCGAGAGAAGACGAGTGGTCCTCGTCGTCATCGTGAGGGATGTGAAAGACGGGGGACTTGCGGGTCAAGGAGTCAGATTTTCTCTTTGGAAGATTCCCGAGAGTGTGAAATGTGCCAGGGCCAGGTTCATCAGAAAAAGTGCGATGAACTGGTGGACAGAGAGACATCTGCAAACGATGTGAGCGACGAGGACAAGGTCGAACGCGACGCTGACCAACGGTGCGGTGAAGAAGAAAAAATAAGACGGCGGGTTTTTGATGTTGCGCGTTTTGAAAGCAAATCTCATCATCCCAGCCGGTCATTCCGAGATCTCGATCGCCGAATCGGCACATAAGCGATGTTTCCTTTTATGGAACGCTCCACTTTAGAATAGTCCAGATCGCTCTCCCGATCACACGTGCCTTGCGGTGGCCTTATCGTATCACAGCCACTTTCCAAATTTGGACATGCATTGTACTGCCCCCGACGTGGGCCATCCGCTCACACCAAAAATTACCTCCTCCATATTATTGCGCCTTCTCATCGCCATCAGGTCGTATTTGCAACTTTACAGACGTGAGATTTTCTTCAAAGACAGCTCCACCTTTGCCCAGACCTTTCCTTACCACCTACCCTCCTTATCTGATCCGTCTCCCGGCGCGAGCCATTTTGTACAGCCCACCTTTGCACCATCTCAACTTTTAAACCCCATTGAAGGAGCTGTTCATACATTTCCACGACGTTCCCTTCCGCTTTCCCCGGATATCCTTCCAATGTGCAGCCATTCTCACGGGGAAATACTTGTCCCCACTGGTCGTCGAGGCTCCATGCACGATGTTACCTTGACTGCTTCGTTGCACCCACACCCCAACAGACAGCGAGGACCCCAGCCCCACTTTCCTCGGGAATGATTTGGAATACTACCCTTCTTTCCTGTATCTTCATCCCACGCTCTCTGACCGACGGGCCCTGTGCCCCCTCGTATTTGAATCATTGTTTCAGGAAAGGCTGAAACCACCTCTCACGATCATTATTCCCATATCATCTCCATGGACGACACCTCTATGGCTCACGTAAGCGTTCCTTTTCATCAATGCCACAATATTTTACCTCCTATCTCAAGGTGAGTTCTTTGCTTGTTGGAATCTCGCACGGCTCGACTTGGAGTGCTTGTCTGCAACATCTGATCATGTCCCTGTTCATCAATCAACTTCTGCAGTTAGCCTTGAGCACTCGTTGTGGTGTTTCACTGTGTACGTACGTCTCTAGGTTTCATTATCATTAAGGTCAGTTTTCTTACCGCATGTAATTTCGATGCCGTTCCGACACAGCCAATCTCCGTACTGTATGAAGCTCAAATCCGCATCTTCCCGTGGCCTCAAGCGTACGTAGTACCATATCATCCATTTTCCCTTGCCTGGTTCGTTTATTTTAATGTTGTATGTACGTGTTTCACTCAGGTCATGTTCTCTCCACCGCGATCTACAAATTGCTCCTCCTGTCATATCTTTGAGCGTAAACATGTCGAGGGGATACCCACCTGAATAGCCGATTACCTCTACGAACCCCACAGATAATGCATTTTAAGTTATTGTTTGTAATGCCCATCATCATTTGAATCTTTCAAGGGATGACATTTATTTTGATTGTGTGGACAGCACTCGGATGTTCTTGTTTCTCTCTCTCGTCGCTTATCCTCCTTTGTTGCATGAACATAAAAAAGCCCAGTGCGAACGTGTGAACGTGCGATTCTAGACCCAAGAGTCCAAGGATTTTCAGTCGAACCTGTCACACGGATTCGGCGGACGGGAGTGATCCCATCAGATGATCGTGCAGAGGTATCTATTCTCCCTGTGACAGACATCGTTCTCGATCTCTTGACGGGCCGACTAGACGGCTCATGAAGCTGTCGAACGTCTTTCAGTGGCGAGCCCCCATTTTTTTCTGGGCCTTTGAAATGGGGATGAGACCAGGGCATCGAGGTTCCCATACACTCCACAGTGGGCCCGACCCACTCTGTGCGTACTTATAGACACGCAGAGCAGCCTATCGATCAATTACCCCCATGAACGATCGTCGATCGCAAACGGCCAAACTCTTGTCGATGCTCATGGTCCTGAGCAGCACACATGCAATCCCGGATCACGACGACCCTCGCACAATCCCGATCTGCCTATCCCATTCTAACAGAGGCGGTGTTCAATATCGACATTTCGGCTTATCGATACGCAGTCGCCATCCACGCTCGCGAATGGGACTAGGATGGAACTAGATGTGTTCCGAACTTCGAATTTGAAAATAAATAACTTTTTTGGTCGTCAGAGATTTACGGATGCGAAGGGATGGCTCGACGGGTGATTCGCATGCACTTTGTGATAAGACTATGGATACACGCCGGTGGGGTATGTCGTTCTCACGCTTCGTCTGGCTTCCTTTGTTTTGCGGAGCCATACGAACGTGTTCTTGTCCACGTTATCAGAGCGATAGTGAGGGAAATCCCTCAAGGTATGATAAGGCTGCATTTGGAATTTGGAATGGAGGTGCATTGAATTGTATCCCCCCGTGGCGCCATTGTGATTATGTATGATCATGAAGAGCCCATCGTCCTTTCGTGCGGTCCCTTCCATTCGCATGTTCTGTCGCGGGCCCTTGAAACCGACATACCCCATATGTTTGAATTTCAATCACGCCGCATTGCGCCCTCGAAATATTACGCAATTATTCAGCGCCATCAATCCGAGTCGCTGTGCTTGTGCGGGGTCAAACTCCATCAGAGGTTATCTGCGCACACATACCTTTTTGAATGTGACAGCTCTGCCAGGGGGGTGGAGGCCGAGTGCAAGCCGAGGGCTCACAGTTGACCCGGGCGTTCCAGCCACATCTTTAAGGTTTAGGCACGTGTAGCGTTCGGCCGCCCTTTCTTCGGTCCTTGCCAGAAACGCCAGGACCTTGCCTGGAACACTCACCGAGATTCATCATGGTTTCATTCCGTCCTGTTATAGGTTGGGGTATTGAAGTAGTATCCTATCCCCCGTTTCAACCACATCTCGTTTCATTCCCGTTGTCATTACAAGTAATCGCGACCGTGATCCCGTCTGATGCTCTCGGCGTCGACTTCTTTCTTTTGGCAAGTTTACGGGTTCAAACATCCAGGGAGCTGGGTCTGGCCCTCTCTTGACTTCGCGGCACTTGCAGACCAGACTCCATGGATCCCGGTCATGGCCGAGAACACTCTCGGAGGCGCAGGTATCACCCCCGCGCTTCCAGGCGTTTCGGACCGAACTCGAAACTTCTACGCGGTCGGAGATGGTACTTTAATTTGGTGGGAAGTTTCGGGTTCCTTCTGCTCTGCCATCGCACCGCTCGACGTCGAACGAACTTGACCCCACGTCGTTAAGAATAACGGTTCATTGATAGTGCGCGCAATCCCGAGTGGCCCCGACATCTCGCCTCAGCTCCGAGTCCGACGCGGGCGAGCCCGTGGTATGATCCTTTTACGTTGGACCGTCATCGGGAGCTGGGTCCGACTTGCTGTGTCGCCAGGGCTTGGGGGCTTGGCGGAGTCGGCGCATTCTTGTGCCGCTCACCCTTATCGTGCCACGATCGCCTTGTCGTATCGTGCGTATCCGCAGCTTGGGTCGCATGCGTTGCATGATGGAAAGCTCCCGACGGTATCCAAAACTCCATTCCATGCATGTCGGAACTCGGACCCAGTACCCAATTCCGCCACCCGCGAGACAATTGATCACGCGGTAGCCGTTCACCGGTGTCAAACATACTTGATACGTACCAGATATGCTTTACGAACGCTGTGCTCATAACAAGGTCTATCAGGCACACCCGAGGTCACAGAGGTATGTCAGGTACATGCAAACCCCCAGGCGTTTCAGACAAAGTACGATTGGGTCGCGCCGGTATTGAGGTCGGAGGGACCCATTTGCACGAATGCCAGAGGCTGACAGCTCCGATGAGGTCGGCTCGAGGGACGAGCAACCTTTCTAGGCTATGCGACACACCCAGACGCGACGTCAATCCTGTTTGATTGATCGAATATACATGCCATCGGGACATTTCAGTCACGACAGCGACAACCGCTTTTCAAATCGCCTGGTCGTGTCTCAAATTCTATTGTCAGTTTATTTTGTTTTGTATTTTCCATTCGCGCCACGAGGTCGTGGCGTTACCCCACACGGAGATACTTGCGAACGCGATCTGGCACGATTACGGTGTTATTCAGGACCCCCCCACACACACCTTGAATCGTGTGGCATGTTCCTTGATCGTCATTTATTTTTCCAGATCGAGCTCCTGCGTTTTCGATCGTATGTTCTTGAATAGGAACGTCTCAAACTAAGCGTACTCGAGGATGTAGCAATGTAATATGCCACGACTCACCTGGTATCCGTTCTGGCGATCCAGACACGCATCACGATCGATCGCATACTGTATGTCAGGGCCGGCCGTGCCACAGAACCGTGTACGCAAACATACACTCTTCATCCATGTACCATCTTCCCTCTAGCCCAGGGTTGGAGAAAACTAGTAGAGACGAAGACAAGGGAACAGCCGAATGCCACAATGACGTGTATCCAAAGTCTGATACACAAACGTCATCACGCACAGGCCAATCCAACCCTTGACTCCCCAAGGGCGCCTATCTCCACCTGTCCATGCAGGATGAGGATCCCATTTGATGCGTTACATCACGCAGCAACGCGCCTAGCCTGTGACGTTCGAATCGGCCTCCGGCTTATCGCTCACGGCACCCGGTGGGCCGTGCGAGGGTGACGGTACCTCGATCCGATGAAGGTTTGACTTGGGGTGAGGCATGATGTGTCGACCACGTCATGCTTGAACGTTGACGATCCTGACGCGTAGCGATGGCGGTGGAAGCGTGTCGCGCGTGCTCCCGACGTGCAACCTTGCGCAGCGAGCGCGCCCGCGCCTTGTAGTCGACGCACAGATCGTTGTCTGGTGATTTATGACGCTTTGAGAAAGGAAGACACGACGGTTCTCTGTGGAAAATGGGACCAAAGATAGGGGCAAGTCATTCGTCTCATGTAATTTCAAAGAGAAGAGGGCGAGAGCAAGCGCAAATTTCGAGGGCGGGGAAGAAGAAAAAAAAAAACCACACGGTCGCTCACAACAACACCCCTGACGAAGCTATGCTCCATCATTTATCAAACCCACCCAAGCCCTTGCGAGAACCACAACGTAACCGGCGGGAGGTGGCCTGGTTACGAGTGCGGTTCTAGGGAGGAGGGATAGATAAGAGAAGCGAACGTTTGTTGGGTGGAACAAACCCGCGTCCGCACGTTTTTAATAGCTCTCGTGCAATCGTCTGCGGCGGGGATAGATAACGTGTGACTGGACTCAGACGGCCCTAACATCCTATCTCGCATCGCTTGTAAGCGACGATATGTACTATCATGACGCATTTAGCAGAATTTAGGCCGGGGTTAAACATGTTTTACTGTAGAAAAATTGAATGCTAGTCTACCGGCTCTCGTACGTTCAAGCCCAGTCCACATTCTGCAAAACCCTTGTTTCGGCAGTCGCAGTCATGTCACGGGTAGTCATGGTTTGTCAGTCATGAATCAATCTCCGCTCAAATAAGGAGGGCATTAACAAAGTTGATTCGAGGAGACTAAGTTAGCATTCGATACCAGGAATGAATGGTGATATACTGGTGCGGTTAGACCTGCAAAAGCAGGCATATCCGACGGATGTTGCTTCAGAACGCCTAGCATGGTCTTCGGGAACCCCGCAAAAGGTTCAGACTCAGCTACGGCAAGTACTGATCTAGGAGCGGTCGTGAATACACAGCGTAACATGAATGCTCTCGTTATCTTGTTATTCTTGCTTCGTTTGGGCTCGTTCAAGTTTGCAGACTCTCTGAATACATGGTAGATTAACTGCAGCTATGTGGAAAATTACGATTGCGTGTATTTTATGGTGGGTCGAATCCACGATACCTACCAAAATTATGGGAGAGGCTGGGGACAACCCAGCTTGGCAACGATCAAGGATCTACCCGGTCGTCCTATGCACGGGTGGGTAGCAGGTAAAATCCGAGGGAGCCGGGAGAAGTAGAGAAAAGGGTTGGGAGGTTTCAAGAATTCAGCGCAAACGTGGGTAAAAACCGTTGGGCGTGACAGACAACCAGAGTGAGCGGCACATTCTTTGATTAGTTTGACAAATGAGTTCCACCATGCTTCCGGATCCACCTAACTTTTCCCAGTATCGTATGATGGAACCGGAGCGCTGGTGCGGGAATTAAATCCTGAAATGATGGCGGGCTTTACGCAGAGAACAATCTCCGATTTGGAGCTGATAAGTGAGAAGCACGACGAAATTGCGCGATCGTGGCCTATTCCTCCGCGCAAAGACCTCCTTGACTCGGTAACACATTTTTTAACACATGCCAGGGTTACCAATCATAACTCACAATGATGGTCGATGACCCGCCTTTTTTCCCCTGCCAGGACCCCTGGTCCAGGTAGGGACACGTCGATGGTGGCGGCCGATCTATATGGACGGGCGAATGAGGTAGATGCAGTGATGGGAGAGCACTGATTATAATGGAGGCCTGACGACCCAATTTCGAACGCCGCATGTGGTTCACGTCCAGGAAGCGAGATAGCATGCAGGGTGGAACAGTAGGGTTCCAGGGAAATCTCTTTTTCAACTCGAACCTCCAGTGTTTCTGGAATCACTCGATAGCCATAGCTCTAGTGCATCACGCACAGACCATGTTCCATACAACCATACCAGGTAAAACAACAAACACTTACGTGCCATACAATCTTGGTGCTTTCGTGAACATCGGCAATGAGAATTCTCGGTGGAACAGACCGCAACTCCGGAGTATTGTTTGGATATACCGGGTTGCATTGTGAGCATGCTAGCGAGCTAATTGCAATGAACCAGGGTTGCAAGGTCCATGTCCACAAGAATATTGACTGTCCATTCTCTACAAAAGCGGGCATCCCGCGATGCTTTGCATTAAATGGAGGCAAGTATACGACAATGGTTGTCCGAAAACTGCATCTACTACTCACGGATGTCAGCATTCGACTCTCACGAAAAAAACAATAACAGGGACTTGGGAATACTCACTCGATGCGTCCATCCAGCTAGCATATGGCTTTCATGAAGAGTAGAGTTCTTCTTTTATCTCGATGCCTAATGTGCACGCCAATAGACCCGAACATAAGTGCCAAAAAGTCAAATAAAAACGAAAACAAAGAAAAAGGAGCCGACGTACCCAACTCCTCCCGAAGGGGTTTGAGTTCATCCAAGTATGCCTGGTATTGTTGCTTGTTCTCCACCTTCTCCTTGACACCCTCGAATATACGAACGGCAGTCGCGTAGTCGTTCACACGTCGCGCTGCGCGGACAGCAGCCTCAATGACACTAGGGGCGGGAACGAGGTCATGGGCGAAGCAGTTGTTTAGGCCACGTTGCACTTCGAAGAGGTCTTCTGCGCCTTGGAAGAAGGCGACGTAGCGGTCCGTGAAAGCTTCAAAGGTCTCTTGGCTGTGTGCTTCTGACGAAGCGAAGCGCACCCTCGTTGGGAGGATGGGGGCAGCATGACGGAGAGCTGCGGTGGGACGTGCGCGGAGGACGGAGGACACGATACGCATGGTGGTAGAAGGAGCAAAGAATGGCCAAGACTTGGTAGACAACGTTCAAAATGTGGGAAAATCCAAACAATTCCGGGTTCGTCCGTTGCGACTGTGGCTGTGCTATTTCCATCACCCCGGGCCGCGATCCATCCGAATAGTGATCCATGTTGATCCGGATGTCCTTCCAAAGAATCTACATTCTCGCTGAGCTCCGTCTGGGTCGATGCAGCGATGTGGACACGCTCTGGAGGATCCTTACATCGCATGAAAGCACGATACGTAGTTTCCGTCATCAAAGCGAACTTGGTTAATCATAGGCTCTGTGAAAAGACCTGGCCATGTGGAACAGAGCTCAGGAGAGCATGTTGTTTCATCAGAGAAAATAAAGTCCTTCATTGCCTTGTATGCAAGACCTCCAGTCTTCCACAGCTATAGCGGCTTGCCTATAAAGACACGAGACGTTTAGCAGAATTTAGGCTGGGGTTAAACAGGATGCAAAACGTGATCTATTGTCGAATATTTGTAGTTTAGTTCGCTAACTCGTACGTTTAGACCCAGCCAAAATCCATTGACTGGTGCAAACATTGTCACCACCGGTCAGACCGAGGACCTCATCAAATGCAGCGACAATCTCGTTTCTGATTGCGGAAGATAGAGTTGCAGTATTGGGAACGAATGATCGGAATATGGTAGGTGCTAGGTCCCATTGCCCAGCGTGTAATCGGTGGACATTCTTTGTTGTCGTTCTAATCCGTAAAAAAGGTTTTAGGGCTTCCGTCGGCCACCTACGCCGCCATTTGCCCGCAATAATTCGCTGCACCCGTTTGTTCACCGATTTCATCACATGTCCACCTGAGAAAAAGAAAGTTAAGTTAGGTTATGTCTGTTTACACTCGCTCGAACACGCCGCACCAACTGATGTGACACTCTCACCTGTCCTCGCACTCCCTCTTCCTGAGTCCTTTGCCCAACCCCAAACCCCTCACAACTCTCGTCCACGCCTCATGCGCGGCCTCTCATTCGCGCTCAGGGCAACTATGCAACCTCGTACCCGCCATCACCATGACGACGGCGGTAGTCACCACCACAACGAAGACGGCGAAACAGCGAGGAGGGCGACACAACCGCGCGCCCACCACCACACACCACCATAAAGACGAGACAGCGTGGGCAAAGGTGACATAGCAGCGTATCCACCACTGCAACGACGACGACGAAGGCGGGAGCGACGCAGCTGGGCACACATCACCACGGCGATCGTGATGAGGGCGAGAGGGACCCGAGCACGCAATCACCACAATAGCGTCCCCACTAGCACAATAACAGCGACGAGAGTGAGGATGATCCGGCTGAACACCCACTACGATGAGGACGAAGATGGCGCGACGTCATACCCACCACTGCGATGGCAGCAGTGGCAACGTAGCGGCATCTCTACTAGTATTACCACCACGGCAATAGCGGTGATGACGGTGTGAGTGCCACCACGACGACGAGGACGGGGACGACGGCAGCATCATGGCGCGCCCATAATACACATCATGATGTACTCCAGGCCCTCCATCCAATCAACATGATCCGTTATTCCGAGAGAGTCGATTGAGCCATGAGGATGGGGATAACAATAGAAAGTGCCTGCCACTGGCATCACCGGGAAACTCGTCGCGTCGAAATTCGACAATACTATGCACTCTACTCACCTTTGCGATATATTGAGTTGGACTTGGTCCACAGAATGCCATGGGGGATAACTACATTGGGGAAGTCTCAAGCAACCATTGAGATGCTGTTTCATTGCAGGATGTTTTTCGTCTTCAACAGCCTTTCGTATATCTTCATTGCGTTTATGACCAACTTCCAGCGGTACCTGTTGGCAACTTTGAGTTGTTTGTGGTTGTACGGCGACTGTCAGACATGGAGCGCGGGCATGGGGAACGAGGTGCAATAACCTTCTTGGACGCCATCTGCATCGTCGGGAAGCCAGCCCACCACGACTCGAACCAGTCATCTGACCCTACGACTCGGTTTACATCGAGTTGCTACAAAACGAGGAGATGGGTATCAAATTGAAATTTGACGCCCCAAAACCGGGAATAACAACAACAACACTGGCAACTAGACAGTTTGTGATGTTCCTAGATTCGACTGATCATGGGGAACCCACTAGAAGGACCAGAGAGCGGTAGGATCGGATCTTCCTAGAAGGGCCTGCTGGGCATATGGTACAGCCCCCGACCTGACACAGAAGGGGATAACGCTTTTTCTGCGCCGCCAGCAAAGGTCGGGGTTTAATCTAGGTGCGTCAACAGCATAATACAGTGACGCATCCTCTAGCCAATATAGAGGACGGTTTAGGGCGTACTACTACGCCGAGGAAACTGCCCTCGAGTCTGGACGCTATTCACATAACACCTCGTTGCTCGTCCCTTCAAGTGTTGACTGAGTCAAAACGTGTGCCGCCACCATTCGGTGCCAGCAAAGAGAGAACGCCTTTCACCCACTTTGATAAGCTGCCACGTGCATCGGAAGATGCCATTTCTACAGCGAGCGAAGACCAACTTGGAAGTTGTGGTCAAGAGGTACTAGTAGGGAATAAAGGTGGATGTGTTGGCTGACTGAATGTCTTATGATGATATGGACAAGTCAGTCATTTGCGCCGAATGGTCGGAAATGATCAACAGAAGCCGGCGTGAGAAGGACGTATCACGGGTTCAGGTTTGCCAAATCCGGTTATCACGGAACATGTTCCAGGTCTAGAACTCAGGTTGCTTCTTGGTCTCACATGACGCACTTTGATCATGGGTTTCCGGCATCACGTATACATACATGGGCCGGCAAACATTGGCTATATCGGAGGGCAACCTGGTCTGATCAGGTCGAAACAACTCATAGTTTGCGTCCATTGAGATTCCGCAGTAACTTACCACATCGCCGATGGTGTTCCGCAGGCACACGACAGGTTCACCAAAAAGAGCCCCAAGCTATGGCAATGGCACGTAACATTCGAAAAAGTCACTAATAAGATATGTAGACTTGTAAAACCTTGGCATTATTTAACTCCAATCCATCTTGTAAAAATGAGAAAACGGAAAACAAATTGCTCGAATCGAAGTAGGACGAGAAATTCTTCAGCCGGCTCTTCTTCTGAACATCATCCTAGCACTCGGATCAGGAAACATCGTCGTCGTAATATACGGAACTGACGGGTGCGTCGCGTTGTCCTACTTGACGTCGTATGTCACCACGACATGGGCCAACATGGGTTTCATCTCACTTGCAGTAAAGAAGCGTCCCAGGCTGCAAATCAGTCAGCCATCGGACACTGCGAGGGCGAAAGATAATACCATGCATGTCGATCATGTCCGAAAGGCAAGTACTCGGGCATCATTGAGACGAAGTGATGTCTCACACTTGCGCCGTCCACTTCACGCAGGTCGGACAATCGGAAGGGCTTGAATGCATGCGGGTCTTCACAAAACCTTCCATCACCATGTATGGATCGGCTAGCTGCAGCGATCATTGTGCCTTTGTGCACGAACGTGTCGCCCGAGAACGCCACGGTGGAATCCTTCACTGCTTTGCGCCTTGGACCAACTAGCTGAATGATTAGTCTGGTCCGCACATTGAATGTATGCCAAGAATGTACAGCCGCTAGTACTTTCGAGACATTGGCACTCCTTGATGAAACTATCTGTTTCCGCATCTTTCCTAGTGCAGCCTTGGACCATCCCTCCCTTTCAGTGATCGTTTCGACTTCCTCCCTCGGACGCTTGATATGCTGAGGATTGGTGCGAGATGGAAGAGTACACGAGTGAGGCTCTGTTGTGTGAAGCCAGTAAACCAGGCAAAGACTGCAGAAGACATCCGAGGCGCACATTCGCAGCCGCCTAGTCATAACATCGAACGATCTGAGTCTCGTGATTATGCGAGAAGCCATCCCCTGGACCTACATGAATAGCCCCAAAGTTGAGAACCAGCACACACATTGTCAAGGGGTTTGCCGTTGACTCTGGTCCCTCTGCCTCTACCACCAACCAAGACAAGAAGTTGTTCTATTAAAGTACCAACTACCCTTCGCACGCAGCTATTGTAAGCATTGGGATAACCTTCCGTTCTAGATATTTCATACGTCTATGAGAAAGTGGATTCAGATAATGGCAAAAAGCTCACCATTTCCCCTGGGATCCAGAACATCATCGGATGCCGCAGTAATCTCGTTTCTGATCTCCTGATAAAAGGCTCTGATATTCCCCATAAGTTGTGAACGTACAATCGGGATATGGGGCGAGTTATAATGAATTTGGGATCCCATCGTGTACTCGACAAGGAAGCGCTGTGGGCGACAGCGAGTACGATGTGATATTACCGATGAAAAGTAGTCACTCGCATCCCTCGCGGCTTCGCTAGACGAAAAGACATCATCGGGAGCTCTCCGAAGCGCTTCTACGTGGTGGTAGCTGCAGATAACAACGATCCAGCGGTAGAATTCTGCAACCTTAAATGGTGCTGCCTTGTGTTGAAACACCGTGAGCGAGCGTGCGCAAGATGCACGATGTATCATCCTCGCCTTCTCATAGCCTGCTTGTATAATATCCATGACATTGGTCGGGAACTTTAAACCGGCCCAATATGAACCGAGCCAGTTGTTGAACCAGCTGTCAGTATAGAATCAAGTTGGGAAACTGGACTAAAATTGAGAGAAGCAAATGTTTTCGGAATACTACACTCACCTTGGAAGGTTGGGATATCTTTGCGACAGCGAAACCAGAACAAGAGATAGTCACCAGGAAGTCGAGCAGTCGAGCACTCATTAAGAATGGATTTTTTTCTGTAACCTGCTACACGTCGGTCTCATTAGGGTCCACTATACCCGACAGGTAACAAGATAGCATCACTCTACCTTGGTCAGAACACTGATAACCTGGTGATTAACGGTTTGGGGTAATTATGGCTGTTGAAGGGGTTTCATGGGTGTAAGGCAGGTTGTTCAAAGGAGTAGTACCTGGGTATCGCGCTTGGTATTTACTTCTACGTATTTCACACATAATCCTATTACCTGGGCGAGCACGGGAGGTCGGGTGAGTTCCTCCCGCTTCTGTGAATTGGTCAGCGGTCCTGACTGATCTTTGACGAGTCAGGACCAGTCAGGACCACTGACTAATTCACAGAACTGAGAGGCGGCAACTGAAACAGCCATATGGAGCGTTGGTAGTATTACCAGTCGCTAATTAAAACCTCAGAGGTTGGAACCTTTGGAGGCTGCTTCCGTTTCCTACACGCACCCGATGATACCCAACATCAGCGACAAGAACCCTAAAACGGCTTCAGTGCACTGCCGGGCTTTAGAGGTGCATCAACCATGGCCTAGATATTGTTGCAGAATGGCAGGGATCAGAAGTGGGGGAATTAGTGGCCGCACATTTACACCAACCCCAAAGGATAAGAGAACTGCGGATTCTGGAGTCCATGCTTCACGGGCTTGACGCCGCTACCATGCCATGATGCATGTTGGACTCGGCCAGCCTGAGGAGTGAATGCCAGGAGGTCGTTGCTACTATGTACGCATCTGCGCTCCGAAAAGCTCCATGGGGGAGTTCAACATCGTCGGATCTAAGCGTGACACAGTGTGCCGCAACTCAGTTTGGAGCAGTGGTACATATGTGACAGTCCAACTTTACTTTGGATGATTACGCCACAAGCCATTGCCATTTAGGCAAGCAAGCAGGGTGAGACCCGCCGTGCTGCAGTCGGGCGGACCATCCACGCGTGGATCTTGTGTTATTATCGGCTTCCTCCCTTAAAATTGGATGAACAAAGATCCTGTATAATAAAACAGAACCGAATAGTTGCAACAGATTTCAACACTCGGTATCACCTAGCAACATCTCTGGGCTTTTCATTACTAATTCTCAGAATCCCATCTTCAACTTGCACCTAAGAATGTCAGTCGGTTCTTGCACACTCTGCACACACAAGTCGCCATTGTTCCCGTACCTCGCGCAAGTCCCTGCCGCGCATACTACCTCGTCCATGTCTCGACCTTTCCCTATCTCAACTGCCATGCCTAACTAGCAGTTCGGTCAATCAAGAACCTTGGGAATCGGAACAGTGTTGGTTCTACCTCCACGAAAAGAATGGTGTTACGCCAAAGGGTTTTGAACCACCCTCAGCCTGATCCATCTCGGCAACGGTGTACTGATCCTTGTTGCTCCAGAAGCTGAAACAGGCATGGCGTTTCGTCCATCGTAAATTATGTTTGGAGAGAAGGTTTTATTCAAACAGTTCATCACTCCAGAATACGTGTGGCACTTGCGATATAGCCCTCTCGCCGAGGCAACAGGAGTATGGATCTATCCCAGCCTTCACAGTGGGAAAAGAAATGATGGTCTCGGACAACACATGTCCAAGTAATTATGTACGCATTCATCGCCTGAGAAACCTGTTTTTGATCCAACTGGCCTCGTGAGGGTCAATAGGGAATACAATGAAAGAATTGCGGCAAGGGACCCACGTAGCAAAGATCCACTCAGTCAGCCCTCCTTCGGAACACCACTTTGGCACTCGGATCAGGGGTCACCCCCATTTCGATATGCAAAGATGGTGGAAGTGTCGTGTTGTCTGCAAGCTTGACATCGTATGTAACCAGGATATGGGCCAACATGGACTTCATCCCGTTCGCGGCGAAGAAACGTCCAGGACTAATTCACGATCAGTGGTTCCCATCGTCGTTGGTGATAATAGTGACAAGAACCATACCATGCATGACGACCATGTCCAAATGGCAGATACTCGGTTGTCGTCGACACAAATTGGTGTTTGGCGTTTTCCTCGTCCGCCTCGTGCAAGTCAGCAAATCGGAATGGTTCGAATAAGCGCGCATTTTCGTAGAATGTTTCGTCACGATGTATCGATCGAGCATCCACAACAATCAGCGCGCCTTTCGGTACAACTGTGCCGTCCGAGAAGGTGACATCCTTGACCACCCGGCGCCTCATAACGGCTGATTGGTTGAATGGTAAGGGCTGGGCAACACATGGGATGGAGGTAGGAACACATACAGAGGCTAATGCCTTCGAAACGTTGGCACTCCTTGAGGAAGCTGTCTACCTTCCGCAGCTTTCCCAGTGCAGCCTTCGACCATCCATCCTTCCCAACATTTGTTTCGACCTCCTCTCGGAGAGGTTTAATATATTGAGGGTTTGCTGCGAGGTATAGCAGGGCATGGGCAAAACTCTTTCATGGAACATCGGTCCAGTGGCTTCACGCGACATTAAGACATTTCGAGCGTACCTTTGCAGTTGTCTAATCGTAAAGTTGAAGTATCTGCATGTCATAATTATACGGGGAGATGACACTGGGACCTACGTGGATCGCCGAAAAGTTGATAACCAATATGCGAGTTGTCAGGGACTCTGCTGTCGATTCTGTACCTTCTGCCTCTTCCATCAGCCATGACAAAAAGTCGTTCTGTCAAGAAATCAATGGTCAGTTTCTATCTCGCTTGTAAAAGAGGTTGACCAACTGGCTTGTCGGCCCAATCATCCCCATACTCATTTAGGTATCCTTTTCGCTCCTCGATTATGGGACCGAGAAGCTTCGTTGCACGTCGTTCACACTCGTAAACATTCGTAAACAGCCAGGCAGCGATTCTGTCCATACCGAACGCTCAGCATCGGAAACAGCTGCACATGTGAGCGACCTACGGTTTCAGCAAGTCCGGAAATAGGCTAATAACCATTGCTCCTTTGACGACATCCAGGGTATATTTAATATTGAGATCTATCCAGTCGGGGTTACGACCTAGGGGAAAGCTGCAGCAGGGCCAGAAGGAAAGGTAACAGATAGTAATCTCACATAATGGGAGCCCGACAAATGCTCTGTTACTCATTCTACAGACCACCTGCTCCACGATATCGAGTGTTGGGACAATCTTCCAATCTGGTTGTCCACGACGATCCATAAATCATAAAAGCAATACAGAAATATACAAGCAAGAGCGAGATACTTACCGTTACCTCTGAGATCCAGCACATCATCAAAGGCAGTAGCAATCTCGTCTCTGATTTCCGGATACAAAACGCCGATATTCCGAGTCAGCCTTGAACGCAGAATCGAGGTATGGTAAGGGTTGGTGCGAACACGGGGTCCCATGGTGTAATCGGTCTGCAAAAGCTGTGCGCGACATTCAGTGTAAGTTAATTTCGCTGGAAGAAGCGGTTGCTTGCATCATCTACGGCCGCCTGGACGGAAAGCACGTCTTCGGGAGCTGCCCGTATTTCTTCCACATGCCTGGGGTTACTAATAATGACGACCCAGCGGTAGAGACCTGCAACTTTGAATGGTGCTGACTTGTGCTAAAATATCGAATGTGAACGTGTTTGAAATGTAGGAAGCACTGGACTTGCCTTGTTGTATCCTTCTTGCAGAAGGTCCTTCGCATTAATCACAAATTTTAACCCAGCCCAACACGAGCTAAGCCAGCTATTTGACCCAACTGTGGGTATAGCATCTAGCTAGAGAAAACAGCCGGAATCGAATCAGTATAACCACGACAGACGCTTTCGGCAGTAACACTCACCTTGGATGGCTGAGATAACTTTGCGACGACAATCAGGGCAACGGCGGCAGCAATACCATAGGTTGAAATATTTGCCGGCAGGCCGAACGTTTGAAAACTCATTGGGGGAGGGTTCCTGGTGAATGCTGGTTATTGCTCTGCATTAATACCCATGGACCTCGGTGATGGGCGTCAGCAAACTCACGTCAGCGGCCCCCGTCACTTGCCTAACCGATTACGGTCAAGCAGTTTACTGACTTTAAGTAAGTTACCTATGGTTGGAGGACCAATGCACCTTGATGGGGTTCATTCTGCATCGTCGGGGTGATCGGGGAAGATTAGTATCATGGTGTGGCGTGACTGATCCGAAACAAATGCAAGTCGAAGTTGACGACAAGCTAGGGGACTTACCATGTAATCTGAAAAGCGTTAAAATATAAATAACGGCATCATTTGACATTGTTACAATGGACCCTTTCGGAGCTAGCTAGTATTGGTCAAATGTAATACAGTTCCTCTTTCAGCCGGATTAAGTGAGGACTGTTGCGGCCATACTTTCAGCTCAGGCCAATCTGATTCAAATCGTTGTTGATCTAGTCCGAGGAAGCCTAAGTGTGGGAGGGAGGGTAGTATCGCGAGGCCTTTTCGTTCGATTCGTCGGTCAACTCGGAAGGCGTCACGAGACCTGTCGATTGTACATGTCGAATTAGCCTGCGAGAGAAAATGAGGCCCCCTCAAATTTTTGTCAAATACCAATACAACATTGAGTCCACCACTTGCCTAACCAATCGCTGTCGAGACGCAGCAAAAGTGGTTAACTGACTTTACGAGTGACGTACGTGTCGCAGTTGAAGCCGACCAGTGCACCTTAACAGGGCTCGTTCTTCCATCGTCGGGATGACTCGTACCGAAGTGTGGCATGACTGATTCGAGTCGAATCTCAGCCGAAATTGACCGCAAGTTAGTAGGGAGACTTAGGGAGCCGAAGTGTCCCCATAGACCCTTCAATTAACGAATAGTTGCCATCGTAGAACTAGTAGTGTATTGCGAACTGAGTTAGAGTTTAATTCATGTCGGATGGGTGCCGCTTCATTGTACTTACTCCAAGAGCACCGAAACAAAGTCACTCTGGTGTTCTCTCTTCGGGAGAATATGCGAGGCAACTAGCCATGAATGAAGCTTCTCGCACCGTCACGGTGGAGCTGCCTTGTAACGTTATCGTTGGTTGCGCTACAACGGACTGTTTGAGAGCTCCGACTGGACGAAGGTTGACCATAAGAGAACTAATGAAAAATCAGCCCAGTTGAGTGCTTTCAAACGCGGCCATGGTTTGTGTGTAGTGGTCCGTGGAACCCAATGTATCATACAAAAATCCACTAGCAATGACTAATCTCGGGCCTATCACATTTTGCTCCTCGTCAATTGGAAAAGTGGCCCGGATCTTCTGCATGCTTGGCGTTTTCCACCTTTCGTTACCTCCAGTCGTGTCACGCCACTATACTATTTTTACATGTAACTTTGTATCCTCTTGCATGACTTCTACCTTGGAAGGACTCAGAGAGCCCAAAAAATGCAAGAACTCCTTGAAGGTATGTTACAAATACATCCGGTAGGGGGGAAATCACTCAGCCGCCTCTCCTTCTGAACATCACCGTGGCGTTTGGATTAGGAAACACTGCCGATCCGACATGCAGTGACGGCGGACGAGTCACGCCATGCGCTAACTTGACATCATATGTCATAACAATATGAGCCAGCATAGATTTCATCTCGCTTGCGGCAAAAAAACGTCCCGGACTAACACACACGGGATCAGTGATACGTCATCACCCTTGAAAAGTGTTTGAACGGAAGACCGTACCATGCGTTTCGGCCGTGGCCAAACAACAAATACTTGGCAGTCGTTGACGCAAAATGATGCTTTACGCTTTCCCCGTCGTTCTCACGTAGGTCGGAAAATCGGAAGGGCTCGAATACGTGTGGGTTTTCGTAGAATTTCTCGTCGTGGTGTATCGGTCGAGAAGCAAGGGCAAGTGTCGTGCCTTTCGGCACAAATATGCCGTCCGAAAATGTAAAGTCCGTCATCGCGATGCGTACCACGCCCCCTACTCACCCTGCGAATCAGAGACGAATAACCCACGAAATAGACGTCGGGATACGTACAGCAACTGATCCCTTCGAGGCGTTGACACTCCTTGATGAAGCTGTCCACTTTCCGCATCTTTCCGACTGCTGCCTTAGACCATCCGTCCTTCTGAACGGTGGCTTCGACCTCCTCTCGCAGAGGCTGGATATATTGGGGATTCGCCGCGAGGTACAAAAGCGCATGAGTAAAAGTCTGTCATATAATGTCAGTCAAGTGAGTTAGGGCTGCACCGCAAGACTCAAAGCGTACGGTTGTAGTTGTCTAGCCACAAAATTAGCAGGTCTGAGCATCATGCTTATGCGAGACACTTTTGGGACCTACTACGATAGCTGCAAAGTTGAGGGCAAGTATACGAACTGTCAAGGAATCTATTGTCGACTCTGAACTATCTGCCTCTTCCATGAGCCATGATAGAAGGTCGTTCTGTCAAACGAATGATGGTGAGTTTCCGTCTCATCCTCCAGGGGCCGTACCAACAGGTTTGTCGGCCCACTCATTCCCACAGTCATTTAGGTATCTTTGTCGCTCCTCGATCACAGGACCAAGGAGCTTCCTTGCCCGTTGTTTGCTTTCATGGACATTCGTAAAGAGCCGGGTGGCCATTCTGTCATCGTACTGAACGCTAAGCATCAAAGCGACAAGTATAGATGCCTTACTGCTTTAGCGTGTCGGGGAACCAGCCAACAATGGCCACTCCTTTGACGACATCGAAAGTAAAACGAGTGGCGAGGTCTATCCAGTCAGGGTCACGACCTAGAGTAGAGTTAGACAGGGAATAGGAATGGGAACGGACGGGAAAACTTACACAATGAAAGTCCGACGAACACTCTGTTGCTTGTTCTGCAGACCACTGTTTGCACACTACTGAATGCCGGAATGCTCTTCCAATCTAATTGGTCAAGGTGTCCATCAGAAGAGCGCGTCGACGTAATCGAAATGCCCACCATTTCCCTTCAGATTTAATACGTCATCAAACGCAGTAGCGATCTCATCGCTTATTTCTGGATACAATAATCCAATGTTCCGAGTCAATCTTAAACGCACGATTGGGACATGGTAATGGTTGGCGAGGAGTTGCGGTCCTATTACGTGCTCCAACTACAGTAGTTGTTGGTTGGCAGCATTCAGCACAGGGAACGTCGATAGTAAAAATAGTCACTCACACCCTTCACGGATTCATGAAAGGACAGGACGTCTTCAGGCGCTCTCGCTATTTCCTCCACATGCCTGCGATCAGCCAGAATGACAACCCAGCGAGTGAGTTGGGCGACTTTGAATGGCGCCGACTTATACTGAAATACCCGCGGCTCGCGGGTGGGCATGGGTGGAATTTGTGAAGCCGCAGACTCACCTTCTCATAGCCTTCTTGTATGAAAGCGAATCCATTGGTCATGAACTTGAAGCCAGTCCACCACGAGCCGAGCCAGCTGCTCGAACCAACCGTGGGTATGGCATCTAGCTGGGGAGCCTAACCAAGGTTACTGGAAAAGAAGTGTGCTCGGCAACACGACTCACCTTGGATGACTGAGACAACTTTGCGACAGCGACAAGGGCAGCGATAGTGGCACCACCACAAACCGAGATGTTTACCAGTAGGTCGAACGTCATCGGGGAGGGTTTCCGAGTGGGGTGGGTGATAGTGTTCGCCACCGGGTCACGTCAGTTGCCTGTATACATCTACTGTTGAACTTGCAGCTAGTAACCGATCGCTATCGGGGAGCAGTGCGTGGGACAATCCGGGGCACGTCATCCGATGATGGCACGGCCGGTGACCAGTGGGACAGCCGAACGGTAACTTGCCGCCACGTATATGGCGGCAGCGAATCGCAATTCCATTCGGCGAATGTACGAAATGGAGCCTCAGGGAATAAAACCCAACATAAGAAATGTAGTGCTAGTGCAGGGAGATTAATTCAATTGACCCTCCTTCTGACCATGACTTGGGCCCTTGGACTGGGAACTACCGCCGTCGCAATTCGCACAGACTGCGGACGCATCGTGTTGTCTACCAACTCGACGTCGTACGTCACTACGATGTGCGCCAACATGGACTTCATCTCACTCACAGCAAAGAAACGTCCGGGACTAAGAAATAGTTCATCACAGGGAACGTGAGAACGAAGGACCATACCATGCCTGTCAGCCATGTCCAAAGGGTAAATACTCGGTTGTTGTCGACACAAATTGGCGTTGCATGCTTTCTCCGTTCTCTTCGCGCAGGTCCGCAAATCGAAATGGCTTGAATGTATGGGCGCCCTCGTAGAATGCTGCATCATGAAATATAGACCAAGCGGCCGAGACGATCAGAGTGCCTTTGGGTACAAATGTCCCGTTCGAGAATATACAATCTTTCATCGCTTTGCGTCTCGGGCCAACTAATCGGCTGGACAATGAGGGCTAGACGACGGACCGAATAACGGCGAGACACGCACGGCTACTAATGCCTTCCGGACGCTGGCGTTCCTTGAGGAAGCTGTCCACTTTCCGCATCTGTCCCAGTGCCATCTTTGACCATCCTTCCTTTTCCACGATCGCCTCAACCTCCTCCCGAAGAGGTTTGACGTATTGAGGATTTGTGGCGAGACAAAGTGCATGAGTGAAACTCTGCCATAGGACCTTAGTGGAGCGCAGAAATGTAACAACGCGAGATTCAAACCGTACGTGGGACGTTGTCTGACCGTAAGGTCGAATGATCTGAGCGTTATTGGTATACGATGGGACAACATCGAGATCCACGTGGATAGCCACGAAATTGGTGGCCAAGACACGGGTCGCCAAGTGCATTACGGTCGACTCGGGGCCCTCTGCCTCGTCCATCAACCACGAGAGAAAATCATTCTACCAGCAAAACCGAAGGTTAGCGTTGATCTCATCTAAAAATGAGGCTGACCAACAGGCTCGTCGGCCTACCGATCTCTGTACATATTTAGGCATTTCGATCGCTCCTCGACCATTGGACCAAGAAGCTTCCTTCCGCGCTCATTGTTTTGATCAGCTTTCGTGAGTAATCGGGCCGCGACACTGCTGCTACGTTGAGCTCCGTCCCCCAAAGAGACAATCATGGGTGACTGACAATAGTACGCCCTCCTTTAACAACATCGAGGGCGTACCGAATGTTGAGATCTATCCAATCAGGATCATCGCCTACAGTAATTGAGATAAGGAGCAGAGGAAAGTGTGAGGACAGAAATGCTCACAAAGTGGGAGTCGACAAAGACTATGTTGCTCGTTTTGCAGACTGCCATTTGCACAATGCTAAGCGCTGGCACACTCTTCCACTCTAGCTCCAATCATCGGCGAATAGCGTACAAGGACGAGAAAGTGATGCCTACTATTTCCCTTAGGGTCCAACACGTCATCAAAGGCCGCATTGATCGCATTCCTTATTTCGGGGTATAATGCTCCGATTTGCCGAGTCAATTGTGAACGTATGATCGGTATATGATACGGGTTATAGTGAATTTCTGGTCCCATTGTATATCCAATGTGAAATCGCTGTGTGGCATCCAATACAGTTTGATCTCGCCGGAGATAAGTAGCCACCCACCTCATTTGCTGCTTCCATGAAAGAGAGTACATCATCCGGTGCCCTCCACAGTTCTTCCAAATGCTCGTGGCTGCAGACGACTACGATCCAGTGGGAAAGTTGGGCGACCTTGAATGGAGCCGACTTGTTCTAATATGCGGTAAGTGTACGTGAACCTTGCAAAGCACCACCCTTGCTTTCTTAGACCCTTTTTAGATAACATCGATCGCATTGGTCATAAATGTCAAGCCATCCCACCAAGAGCCGAGCCAGCTACCCGACCTGACGGTCGGTATGGCATTGAGCCGCGCAACACAAAGCCAAACAGAACAAGTGACCGGGAGAAGTGTGCTCACCTTGGGAGGCAGCGACAATTCCACAACGAAAACCAGGAGAGCAAGGCAAATACCATAACCGAAGATGCCCAGCAGATCGATCGCCAAAGAATTCATCGGGAAGTGTATGTTTCTGGAAAACGTGACCTGACTGCCTGGCATTCAAGTGTGTGAACCCAGACGGATTGCATGGTGACGAACTCACTTTGACTCTGGTGAAACCAGATGCACGTATAGTTGCCAGGCGGTGCGGATGACTGTTGAAGCAGTACCTTGAGTATCCTGCCGGGGCGTTCGGATAGGTGGCACTAGTGTGCCACACTTACATTTATGCACTCCATTGACGTTATCGGCCTATATGTCACGGAAGATCTAGGGGGTGTGTCCCACTTCGAAGTACGAACTGAAACGACTTCAAGGAACCCACCATTTCCATTTCGCATGTTTGTGCAGGGAAGGTGAAGTGACCTCTGTTATCTCACCTGCCAACTAAGCACCATTGGACGAAGCCGGCAATGCGCGGCATCCATTGAGGCATCAGGAAGTCCCTGAAGGGAACTTAATAATCTCAATGGCAGTCCACAGCGGAGACAAATCCCAACCTTCCAGGTTCAAACTTACCGGCGCGATGCAGACGCGGAACGACCTTGGCTTCACGCCTGGTGTCCGTTCAGCTCATCTGCAGTTTTCAAGTTGCTGAAACACCAACATACAACATCCGGACTTACCTTGAACAGTCAATTTGGTGGCGCGACCCAGATATAATGCGGTCAGCAGGCCATAGGCCGGGTATAAATGTTCTCCCGATCCCGGCAACCTCCGACACGATCGGGTGGGATGGACATTGATAGAACGCGTTAGGAGTAGATCCGAAATCTACAACCTCTTTAGAACCTTGAGCTCCCGGAAAATAATACTCAACGTGCAAGTGGGGCATGCTCAGGTCACTCACTCAACCCCCCTAACATTCCCTTGGATTAGGAACTATGTAGTCCATGTTGACATGCAGTGACTGGGGACAGGCGATCCGCCATAGAACATATTGCCAGAAGGGATGACCGTGCCATGCGTGCTGACCATTACCATCCTCTTCGTGCAACCCAGCAAACCGGAACGGCTCGGATGTGTGGGCGTTTTCGTAGGTCGTTTCATCATGATGTACAGACCAAGTAGCGTCCTGGTCGTCGCGCCTTTTGGCATTATTGTACCATCTGAGAGCGTAGTATCCCTCAAGGCCTTGCGCATCGGATCCATTGATTGGGTAGAAGAAGAGGTCCACATGACACATCGGAAGGATGCCAAGAAACATACATGTGGTAGGCTCGACACATGTTGGCATTCCTCGAGGAAGCCGTCCACATTCCACATTTTTGCCAATGCATTCTTCAGCCATTCCTTCTTCTCAACGATCGCTTTTTGTAAGGGCCTTGATACTCTGCAACCTCCCTCCAAGGTATCAATTTTGGGGATCAGATAATTGAAAAGCCATGTGTTGCTGAATGAACAACTCTGTAGCTCTGTAACTCTCAATAAAGGCTCGGGTGCGTTGGAGCGTCTCAAACTTCCGCTCTGTCTGACTCGATTACCCTCGGGTGTTGTTATCCGAGACAGAGTCAGCATCCTGCTTGGAGGGACTGGAAATATCTAGAAAAGGCAAGCCTGGTGTTGTATTTAGCTGTATTTGGATTGACTGTACAGTTGCATAAGCCACATTCGCTCATCGTCTGGCGCAACCACCAACAACCCTTGCACGATGTCGACCGATCTCCAGTGGCTCCTCCTCCGCGTCAGTGCTGATACGCACCCGCACACGACCTACTGACGGCCCTCGACAGAACTACAGCTCCTTCATCGTGAAGAAGGTCCCAGAGGGACCCATTTTCTCCACTGAGCCTGTATGCAACCCGTTTACCTCGCATCCGAATTATTCAACCCGTTCTTTTGACAGGGTAACCTTCGAAACCTCCACTCGCACAAGTACTCTGGTCTCGCCAACGCCAAGGTAAGGGAGTCGACAATTTAAAGAGGTGTTGATGCCATGATGTTTCGCAGACGATCGACATCAAGGACTCTCCCTCTGGTATCCAGGTCACCGTAAACAAGTCCAAGGCGACGTCCCACCAGGTCCACGCTGCCCGGACGACGTTCACGATTCGTAACCGCTCGGGTGGGCGTCGTGCACTGGGTGTCGTCGCTGGTCTGGCCAAGAAGGGTTACCGCCCCGATCTCCGTGCCGTGAGTATATTTCACTGTCCTCCTTTTCCCCGCTATGGGGATCGTCCCCAAACGCATTCTCGTTAGAACTCACTGGAACACACCTGTTGGGTGTATGAAGGATGAGCGTGGACATGTTTGCAATATCAATGGAGTCCATGTTCTGGACAGTCTCCATGAAATGACTTTCCTCCCCGTTTATTTTCATTGCGGGGAGGCGCAATTGGCGACTACATTTGTCCCTGATCATCCTGTGGTACATTTTACTAACAGAATGTCATGGACAGGCTGCCCTTGGTCGGACCTCTGCTCTCATCGCTGCTCAAAAAGAAAAAAAGACGCACCCACCAAGGAAGGCTCGGGGTCGGAAGGCCACCGCATGACCGTCTCCGCGTGTATCACTAGTGTTTTCCTTGTTATGCACCTCCATGATAACATGAGCGCTGCTATGCTCGTTATACGGTGTCTGAGCGGTTTCGGATTGATGGTACAGATACAGGTTATATGCGTACAGATTCTCCTCGCACTTTCAACACTCTTCAAACAGCCATCACTTTGCCCATGGGCTGACCAATCCTGCCCGCCGCTCCAAACGAATGCTTTGCGCCCAAGTGATCCTTAGCAGGCATCGTGGCTTCGAGCTTGTGATGCGCGCTCTCCTTGAGTTTGTTATGATCATGGCCATGACCATGCTTCTTCTCCTTCTTGGGTTGCTCTTCCTCGTTGTGGGGGGGAGGATGTGCTTGTTCCTCGCCGTCCCCCTGAGAAGCGGGGCGGGGGTAATCGGCGTTTTCTGCGGGCTGGGGGTCCGCGGGGGCGGACACGCCGCTAATGTGCGTCGGTGAATTAGTGCACAACGACGTTGGATATGTGGACCTACGGGACGGTGTGTGGTTTGGGACGGGCGCTGACGGAGAGACGGCGGCCCCCGACTCTCACTGATGCAGGCGATGGTCAGCACGCGCCGTCTGTGTACCGTGGTACTTACGGGCAGGGGGATGCTGGGCAGACAGAACGTCGGACATAGTGCTGGTTGGGGACAACGTCGGAGGAGCGGAGTTAGATAGATCATCTGTCGTGTGACCATCGAGGTGTAATTCGATCCGTTATCCGATACATCGTATTTCATGTGCGAGCAGTGCCCGGATCTCAAACAAGGTCAGACTGGTACAGTCATGGGCGTCGTTTTGGCATATGTCCATAGGAGGGACACCGTGGCGAGGAATGACATGGACATGGAACCTGAGATAAGTAGATGAAACAACAGAAAAACGTTTTACTCTTCCTCCTCTTCATCACCGCCTTCCTCTCTCTTGGCAGCCGCCGCAGCCCGCTTGCGCTTGACACGACCGGAACGTCCACCTCCATATGGCGACGTGAGCGCAAAGTCGATGTGTTTCTGCGAGTCGAGACGAACGACGAACGAGGGGACGTTGACGATTTGCTTTCCAACGCTTCAAGCCATATGAGCATCTCGGGATATTCATAGAGAAGCCAATCTCACCGAATGTGGCGTTGTCTGATGAGCGTACGGGCATGGTGGATACTCTTGGCAAGGTTGGTCTTGAACACCTGCGTCTGCAGCCGGCGTTCCAAGAAATCTTCGACTTTGAGCGCCAACACGTAGTCGAGACGCATGCGAGACTCGTCCAGCACACCGATGCGTACGAGACGACGAATGAGGGCGTTACCCTCGAAAAGACGTTTGGGATCCTTGTCGTCGAGTTTAAGCAGCTCACGGGCCGCGCGACGGATTTTGGACAGGATGAGACCGATACGCCAGATCTCGCGTTTGTTGCGGAGGCCGTACTCGCCGGCAAGCTAGACCCATAAGAATGTCAGTCTTTCCAACGCGGCCGCGGCGAACAAGAGTACCTTTAACTCGGCATCGAGGCGAGCTGAACCGTATGCACGATGAGGGACCTTGTAGCTGTAGGGTTATCAATACAAGTATGAACATGTCAATTCTCGCTGCGGTCCCGAGACTCACGTCTTGCGGTGGTTCCGTGGTGCCCTACAGTAAAGTGCTCAGTATGCTGGAGGTCGTTGTGTACGACGAGGACGATACCTGGGCATTTTTCTTGAGGTCGGACGTGTCTCTCTGTTCACGGCGGGCCAGGGTGAATGAGTGAGTGCGCCACAACTGTACAGTTTATCCCAAGCCACCGGAGATACCCGACGCATACGTCCAGCACCATCCTCGACACCGACTTCGACAACGCCGACACTGTAAGTCCACCAAAGATCTCCTCCTCATCGCTGCTGACGACGACCGCGCAGCACTCAAAATGCCCCACTCATTCGGTTACCGCGGGCGCACGCGCGACATGTTCAAACGGGGCTTCAAGGGTAACTGTTGATCACTGACTGTCGTGGGCGTGCCTAACGAACACATCAGAGCATGGCCCCGTGAAGCTCTCGACATACCTCATCAACTACCGCGTTGGCGACATTGTCGACATCAAGGCCAACGCCGCACAGCAAAAGGGTATGCCCCACAAATACTACCACGGGTTCGTCCATTCCGCCATCCGCCGTCTTATGGTCTGACTGATGGGATTGCAGACGAACTGGCATCGTCTACAACGTCACACCACACGCCGTAGGCGTCATCGTCTACAAGGTTGTCGGTAACCGGTACATTGAAAAGCGTGTCAACCTCCGCGTTGAGCACGTCAAGCACTCCAAGTGCCGACAAGAGTTCTTGGACCGGGTGAAGCGTAACCACGATGCACACGTCGCTGCTAAAGAAAAGGGCGGTGAGTACGCTGTGTTTGAACTGGGGGGTGGGTATGCTGATGTTATGCGGCAGAGCGTGTGTCGTTGAAGCGCATCCCTGCGCTCCCTCGGGAAGCCCACACCGTGTCGATTGCTGGGAACGAACCTCAAACGATGAGGCCTGTTCCGTACGAGACTACGATTTAAATTTCTTTTTGTCGTACTTTGTATGATATGAGTCATGACATATCTCAATTTGGGCAAAGCCTTGTGAAAATAACACAACCAAACAATTTACTACTCATCCCATGCCGTCTACGCGCGACCGAGACCGTTCACGATCCTCGGAACGAGACCTTCCAGACGGTGTCTCGCCCATCTCAGAATCAGACTACTTTCTGAAAAACATAGAATTCAGAGTATGGCTCAAGGACGAAAAGAGCAAGGTCTGTCGTGCGTTCGCCTCGAAACATCAGACACGCTGAGCTCCCTTTTTCTCGTTTCTTTTGAAACAACAGTACTTTGACGAACTCTCGGGCGAGAGAGCGCGGAGGTGCGTATCCGCCAATTCACCTATTCCACTACGGTGCCGTTGACGGCGGCGGCCTTTGCTGAATCATCCATAGCTACTTTCGCAAATTCGTCCGGGCATGGAACAAGGGCCGACTCTCCAGTGCGTTTGAAATCCCCACCTCTCACGAATCCCATGTCGAACTCACGTTCCCTCTTCACGTCGCATCGCAACAGAGAATCTGTACCACGACGCAATGGCGATGGCAGGCTCCGCCGCAAACCAGACAGCCTACAAATGGTCGTTTGCCGACAAGGATTCGGGCGCACTTCGTGCAGCCCGCGAGCAAGTCGACTCGGCGACGTACGGCCCCTCGAACGGCGCCAGCGATCACGTGTCAAACACCGCCAACGGCGGGAGCCGCGTCCTTGGGCCTGCGCTCCCGTCTGCGTCTGACCTCGTCCTTGCACGGGAGGCCGCATCGGAGCAACGTACCGCCGAGCGCGACCTCAAGCGGAAAAGGGACCGTGCAGAGGCCAAGGACCGTGTGGAGGCCAGGTGAGGGG
>JBBPJV010000284.1:0-29557 GCA_038088915.1 Sutorius aff. eximius
CTACCTAACCAACTATTATCCCAACTATCCTATGACACCACCCCTCTCTCCCATATCATGTTACAAAACGCCCTATTTTTCTGCTAATTTTCCTTATTTTTCTCATTATGATACAATGCTCAATGCTAGTTACTACCTGAACACTTGTGACGCACCGGTTACACCTTCGCTTACATAACCACAGGGTCTAGGGCGTGTTCCCATGCCACCGCATGGCCACACAGAACTCCTGATCCCACATCTTAGATTCCATAGGAGATCTCCTCTCTGATCAGATCTTTGATCATTCTGCATCATCCCCTGTGCCATGCGAGTCTTTCCCTTTGGATTGACAGGAGCTCCTGCCCTTCCCTCTACTATACCCTTAACGGTGCACTCACTCACACGTCAGACATGCGGGTACCTGTCACTCTGTACTTATACAGGCGTATACAGCCTATTCTGTATTACTAGCATACAATACTATATTATATAGGTATAATCACATGTATTAGTAGATTTATTCCTCATCTATATAAACCCTGGGTGTAGCAACAACTGGATCCCCAGTCTAGCTCACTTGGGTATATCTGGAATTTACCTCAGGCCTGATTGTGGGACATCTAGTGCTCACTTCTCCTCACCACCTTTGCCCATGGTACTCATTCCACATGTTCTCTTATTTGTATAAACATTGCTGGGCATCATAGCCAGTTCTTTGTTCCACCCCAGCATTGTTCAAGTTCCACTCAGCCTTTGATAGATCTCATTTCATATCATCTGTGGCAATCTGGCCTTTCCAACAACTTTCCTATAACCTCATCACCAGTTTGCTGCCTTCCTCAGGTTTTGATGCATTACTGGTCATGGTCAACCATGGCCTTACAAAGGGGGTGATACTTTGCCCTACCATGTCTTCTGTCTTCATGTTACAATTTGTTTCCCTTTTTACTCCTTTGCCTCTCAGTCTAGCTCACATCCTAATGCTTGCTACACTGATGTCTCTGTAGCCATTCCTACACTTCAGTGTCCAAATCCCATGGACTACATTTCATTCTTCACATGATTCTTTCACTCATGTGATTGTCCCCTTTTCGTAGCCATTCCCACACCATCAGTGCAGATCATGGACTACCATTCCCAATGACTCACCTCACAGTTCATCATCTTAGATTGCCTTTCTTCTCATGTTCCACATGAGTCTCCTTTATGGAATTCCAATGTTCTCTTCCTTTACCATTGGATATCCCAATATGGCCTATTCCTTCCCTTTCATCTACCCTGGATCCACGGCTCTGCATTGTATTCCTATTATAGATCTCTCACCCTTGGACCCATAGCTGTCCATTGTATTCTTAGCATAGATCTCTCTGTCTCTCCTCTCAGCTCTCTGTCAAGATCTACCTTAGTATCTCTTTTATTCTCTCTTCCTATTACAGATACTACTTTCCTGTGCTTGCCTTACTATGTAGGACTCACGCCTTCCTTGTAGTATTCCTTATGCTAGTTCTACCCGAAAACCCTCTGATATCCTACTCTAGGCTTTAGTACTCCATACTTGCCTACTCCTATGTCCTTACCTCCAATCAATCCATACTAGCTTTTCTCTCTCCATGCACTGTGTGCATCCTTGTCAACCCTCAGTCTGGTACTGCGACCATCACCATCCTTCCGGTCTTCACCCTCATTGTCCCTTTGCTTCTTCTGACCCTCTTTGGGGTCGTAACACAATCATTAAGTTTCTGTTCCCTCTTAGCTAATGGCTAATGGTCCTCATCACATCCTGTACCATCAGATGTTCCTCGTCCTAACTAGATGTTGGTCTCCATCCTCATCCCCTACAGTGCTTCCCCTGTAGTCCCCTCATCCTCCAACCTTCCTTTTGGCCCTCTGATCTCTCCTGGGCCTATCCTAGCCCTCACAACTTCCAGCCTGTCCATCTATCAGGCTTACCTCTGTCCCTTCTGGTATTTCTTCCCAGGACTCCGACTCCATTTCCTGAGTGCTAGCACCTAGCCTCAGGATGCCCTCTCTGGGTTGAGCAACAGCTTTAAACATGACATCCAATCCCTCAGGGGCCTAATCATAACATAAATGATATATGTGATATAGTCAAATATGCAATGTTCAAAGGGGTATCATGTGATCTATAGTACAGTAAATAGTGTAATAAAATGTACAGTCCAAAGCTAATAAGTAAAAGTGTACTAAAGTGTACTAAAGTGTATGAAAAATTAAGCTAATGAGGACACATTGTATTACAATACTGTCCCCTTTAACCTACCTTTATCCTAGTCTAGGGTTAGCCTAGCTAGTTGGACTACTTGACTTAGTCGTATTTCCTGTACCATAGCTCACGTGATCAGTCAGCACCCGATCCTGTCACGTGATTACCATTCCTTATCTCTGGCATGTGACCTAGTCATGTGACCATTACATAACATAGAGTATTCTGGACTCTTACATACTTATGATGTCATCAGGTCTAGACCACTATGTCATAGTCTAACCCCTTATGTCACCTCATTTTTTACCTTGTACTACTATATGGGGTACCAGCACAGCATGATCTGTGTACAGGCCCTTTGCATATATAAAGGGTCTGGGGTGATGGACTGGATTTCCTTCAGTCTTGTCAATTCTGAACATTACCTGGATCTAAGGGGGAGCGGCCACAGCTGCTCTAGGCTCCCCCTCCAGTGTGGATGCCCCATACAGGACTACCACTCTTTTATCATCATCATACAACATTGCCAGGTGTCATAGCTGGTCCTTCTTTCTTAGTCAGTCATCATTAGTGCATCATCAGGATAATCCTCCAAGGCCATGCACTTGGGGTTAGGGTTAGAGGTTCACCTTGCCCAACAAGTTCCTTCTTAGGCTTGTTTCACATTGTGTAACAGTGAGGGGTGCACACTAGTGGCAAGGGTATAGGGTAGTCACTGTGATAGCCACTTGTTAAAGGCCAGGTTTTTAAATCCCTGATATGCCCAAGTGCACTAGACTGGGAAAACAGTTTGCAACACCCATGGTTTATATATTCAAAGGCATGTGTATATGACTAAGCAAGTAAATACAGAAAAGGAAATTGTATGATGATAAGGGAAAATAAGAGGCCAATAGGACATGATCTAGTTATCAGCCAATTGACTTATGGTAGCATTCAACCTTTCCCTGGGTTGAAAAGCAGAGAAAAAGAAGAGAAAAACATCAGGGGGAATGACTCAAGTTCAAGGTCTCATTTATCACAGATTATATTCCAGAGCTTTATACACCAACATGAATAAATGGAACCCAAGACAAGAATGATACACCAGACTCTCGAAGCTGTCCGATCGCGAAGTGTAAGGCCTCTGCAGCCTTCCCACTGTCTGGAACCCTTCCATCCCGGAAGAGACTGTTGTAAACGTCCTCAGTTACCCTTGGCGCATCACTGTCCATGATTCTCCACATGGTTGCAATGACACTCCTGTACCCCGCGAGAAGCATTCCCGCCGCAACGTGGATCGCTTCATCCGACAATTGCTCGTTTCCAGTTGCAGTTTGACACGCAGAGAGGAACGCGAGTCCTCCCTTAGGTCGTGACAACTGTGCAATATCTGAAAGCTTGAGGCGTCTGCAGTCTGCAAGTAGGAGACCACTGTCGAGCGGGTTTGCGTGGTCTTGTGCACCGTGACATGCAAAATGTACCCAATCTGTCTCCGTCATCTTTTCCAACACATCTTCGACGGTCCCATCCGCCTCCACCATACCAACGGATGTTGATGACAACGTCAACTCCGTGATGACCTCCATCTCCGTGAGCACACCGCTGAGGTGAACTTGCCCATCCGTACTTGGTTGACGGACAGCAAGCAGACGAATATTGCGTGCATTTACTACCGCTGTTTCCTGCAGCAGCGGCCTGAGTGCGCTCATCGTTGGAATGTAAGATGAGATAACAAAATCCGAAAGCTTCTGTCCCCGGTTGGTTGTGTCATAGTAATTACCCGCCGCATGGATGGGAAGAAATGTAAATGGACCTGTCGGGCACCAGAAGATGCGAGGCAACCTAGGGCCTGACGCCTGGCATTGCTCATCAACCAATATATCAAACTGACTTTGACTTGGTGTCGACATACCGAAAAAGCGAGACCGTCAAGAATCGGACTGACGACACTCTTCCATAACTTTGATAAAATGGTGAGAAACACGTCGTTCGAATTGGGGCCTGTACGATAAAGTCTTGCACCTCTGTCACCATCATCCCATGGGATGATGCGACCATTGGCTCTCAGCACCTTTTTTAGCTGTAGCTGCATGCCTTCAAGTTCTTCGTAATCGACGGTCGAAAGTGGGACATGGATAACACGGTCCGTACCCGCCTCGACGACCAGTGCATCACATCTGTATTTGCTGGCATTAAGGAAAACGACCGGCCCCGGGAAAGCCAAACTAGAAAGTTGGTGGATCGTCTGCGGGAGTAGGAACCGCTCGAAGCCGGGTAGAGCGCGTATCTCAGCAAGGAGCCTCGCTCGCTCGAGAGCGAGTGAGTGGTATCGTTGTGCCTGCTTCTCTAGCATTTCATCCGTCGTATTCGAGTGACCTGTGAGCAAGTCGTCTGCCGCAAGCCTATTCCGAGTACCAGCATATTCAAGCTCGCGAGATAGACGCTCAAACTGGGCGGCAATTTCTGGATATGCGGTACGAATGTCGTCCACAGGAGTGCGAAGTTGCGAGAGCTGACTCCAGACGACAGAACGACCTTGTTCGAGCCACTCGACGGCAAGGGTTGGCTTGTTGGCTTCAAGGGCAGCGGCAGCAGCATCGCGGACCTCATCTGCTGCTCGGAGAAGTTGGTGGTAACGATCGGGAAGAGACATGCCTATCCATGCTAATTGTGGAAGAAGGTCGATAACAACCGTGTATGCATCCAGAAGAGACTGGGGCTCGTATTGAAGGAGAGCAAGACACTGAATCCAAAGTTTGCATGCTCTAAAAAGGTCGGAGGATGGACCTATGGTGGAGCGAGCTGCCTGGGAAGCAAGTAAGACTGCTCGTGGAAGGTCAGATTTTGCAGCGTCGCCGAAGTGTTGGAATCGGCTCAACAGCGACTGAGCGAGGTGGATAAGCCGTGTAGGCTTTTCTGGGTGGGCATCGTGCGTGAGGCAAAGTGCGTGTTCGAATGTTGAAATCGACTTCTCCAAGTCGATAATATTTTGAGAGCCTTCATACCGACTGAAAAACGAACCGCCAAGGTTGTTGAGCCTTGAAGGCTTGCTAGCATGGCCATCAGGTGTCAATTTCAGCACGTCCAACCCTATCGAAATTGACTTCTCCAGATCGCTGAGTTCTCCGCAATTTACATAGCGCCTCCATAACGCGTAAGCGAGGTTATCCAACGATGAAACCCTGCGTGGGTGGCTGTCCGGTGTAGAATACACCGTGTCCTCGAATAGCGTAATCGACTTCTCTAGGTCCACCATGTCCCCGAAACGCTCATAGCGGGTCGTCAACATTGCACCAAGGTTGTTTAGACGTAAGGGCTTGTCTAGATGACCATCAGGTGTGAACTTCGCCGCATCCTCTCCCGCAGAAATGGCTCTCCCAAGATCGGTAAGGTCACCAAAGCGCATATACCGCTCCAGCAACGACGCGGCGAGGTTGCTTTGTTGCGAGGGCTTCTCAAGAGAACCATCGAGTGTGCCAGTGAGTCGCACCGCATCTTCCAAATGGGAAATTGATTTGTTCAGATCGACGAGGTCCCCAGACCGCCTATAACGGTGCAGCAACGAGTAGGCAAGGTGGCTCAGCTGTGAGGACTTGTCTGGATGGCCATCAGGAGAAAGCCGCAGCGCTTCTTCTCGCATCGAAATTGACTTCTCCAGATCGATGATGTCTCCAAACCGCTTATAACGTTCCGACAACGAGTCGGCGTGAGCGTCTAACCATAAAGGCTTGTGCGGATGATCACTAGGCGTAAGCCGCAATACATCCCCAGACATTGCAACCCATCCTTCCAGGTCAGTGACATCTCCAAAGCGCTCGTAGCGAATACATAAATGCTTTCCGAGGTTATGCAGCCGCACAGGCTTGACTGGATGTCCATCAGGTGTGAGTCTGACCGCATCTTCTCCAATCGAAACCAATCTCTCCAGATCAACGCGGCTCCCAAAACACTTGTAGCGTAGCGACAACAAGTTGGCGAGGTTGTTCAATTGCGAAGGTGTGTCGGGGTGATCATCAGGGGTGAGGTGCATTGCATTCTCAAGCATTGAAATTGACTTTTCTAGGTCGTCGACATCCCCGAGGCGCATATAACGCTCCGACAATGAGTTGGAGAGGTTACTCCAGTAAACCAGCTTGGCTGGATGACCGTCGGGTGTTAATTGTAATACATCTCGGGAGCTTGAAATTGAATTTTCCAAGTCGGTGATGTGACCAAAGTCATTGAAGCGAATCAGTAACGAGTTGGCAAGAATGTTTAGCCACATGGGTTTGTGTAGATGGTCTTCAGGTGTGGACTTCACCATACCCTCGAGTATCGAAATTGACTTTTCCAGATCGACGGGATCCCGAAATCGCTTGTAACGGTCCAACAACGAGGAGGCAAGGCTACTAAGCCATGAGGGCTTGTCCGAATGGCCATCAGGTGTGAAGCGCACTGCATCCTCGAACATTGAAATTGATTTCCCCAGGTCGACGACGTCTCCGGAGTGACCATAACAAGTCAACAAGGCCGCGCCGAGGTCATGTAGCCGGGCAGGCCTGTCTGGATGGTTGTCGGGGGTGAATCGTATCACATCTTCGAGCAGTGATACTGACTTTTCCAGGTCAGAAACGTCCCCAAAGCGCTGATGACGAATCAAGAATGATTTGCCAAGATCATTCAGCCGGAAAGGCATTTCCAGATCATGACTAGGAGTGAGTTTCACCGCATCCTGTCCTATCGAAATCGACCTCTCCAGGTCGACGACGTCCCCAAAGCGGTTATAACGCTCCAATAACGAGTAAGCGAGGTCGTTTAGCCATAATGGTCTGTCTGGGTGATCTTCAGGTATCAAGTCCACTGCATCGTCGAACACCGAGATCGACTTCCTGAGATCGGTGACATCCCCAAACCGCTTAAAGCGAAGAGACAATGTGACACGAAAGTTGTTGAGGCGTGAAAGCTTCTCTGGATGGCCATCAGGGGTGGATTTCACCACATCCTCGAGTATCGAGGCTGACTTGTCCAAGTCAGCGGGGTCCTCGAGGTGTCTAAATCGCTGTGAGATTGAACGTCCGAGGCTGTTCAGCCATGAATCCTTGTCAGGATGGGCTTCAGGTGTAAGCCACACCATATTTTCAAAGATCGAAATTGATTTCTCCAGATCATCGATGTCTCCGGAATGTTCATAGCGAGTCAATAAGGAATACGCCAACTTCCCCAGCCATGAACGCCCGCCAGGGTGGCTATCAGGGGTGGATTGCGCTACAGCCTCCATCATTGAAGTCGCCACACCCTCGCGGGCAAAATCACGGAGCCATTCGAATGGAATGCAGACTAGAATGCCAATGTGATCCACCAAAGAAGGCCGTGAAGAGTCCGAAAGGAAAGTCCATTTTAGGGCAGCATCCAGCCTTTGAACGACCCCATCATCCCTGATTTCACCTTCACGCTGGAAGGCTTCAGGTGGATAAATGAACCAAGGTTCCGCAGTGCTGACCAGTGCAACGACGGCTGCATGATACGCATAGCTATCCAGTGGGGCAATATCCACTACTTGGATCAATAGAGCCCTTCCCTCTTTCCCATCTGATTCCTCGCCTTGTCTCTGGAAGCGGGCTTGAAGAGCGATCGCAAGACCGAGTAAAGTAGATGGATGATCAGGGTGACCAGGGGGGCGAAGATCAAGCACAGATCGATACAAATCGATTGACATATCGAGATTGGAAGACTCCCTGTTTACTCTGCAGTTGATCAATCTGGCTGTGGCCAAGTTGAAAAGGACAGTGGCACGACTGGGGTGATCTGACGGACAACAGTCTTGAGCACATTTGAAATGTGAAACTGATTGATTGAGATCATGTTGCTCTTGCAGTTCGCGATAGCGAGCGAGAGCATGATGTCCATTGTTCGTCAACTCTTTTAACCGACATGCCTCCACTGACTCTGGTGGCTATGGATACAAGGATGAGCATAATGTTTAACAGTAATCAAATGCAATTCGCTCACACTCGAAGTAGCTGCACATTCACTATGGTCACAATCCCGTCGTCCGATTCTGAATTCAAGGGAAATGGGTGAAAAGACCACCTCCCCATCACTTTGTTTCACATCCTTAATAACTACGGAATGGTGTTCAGGTGTAGAGGGAACAGAAATTGTGCTACTCACGATCAACCTCGCTGCGTCGCTCAAGTAACGCACCCATAGTGGTCTCCGTAGCATACAAAACCTCACCATCCCCTAGAGTCGGTCCCAATTCGAACGATGCAACTACTGCAAGAGATATCCTGGATAAACGATCTGTGTGACTGGATACTCGTTGAACAAAAACTTCAAGCGACACAAAGAGAGTGATGACTCACAACAAAATCTCATCATCCCATCGGACCATTTCTCTCCCTACCAGTGCAGGCCTGGTCGAACTCCGTTGGGTCACATTTTCGCACTCTGCTACAACGTAGAACCCAACTGGAATGCGTTTCATTCTGATGCTGACATTTGTTGCACGCATATCTGTCTCAGGAATCAGCATTAATCAGAGCCCATGATGCAAAACTGACACATGATCGCAATGCATTCAGTTTTGTTATCAACTGTCTGGTGAGAGGGACTCCTTCCTAGACCCAGCACTTCCAATCCTCCCGATTCTCCACTGTGACACGGCGGTCGAGTTCGGCCATTTGATTCACCTTCCTTGGATTTAGCTAGGCAGGGCAGGCAAATGGCATGGGAAAGAAATCTAATGAGTTTCATCGGCACGAAAAAGCGCAAGATATGAGCGATTTGAGTGTGGGACTTGAATTCGAGTCAGCATGGTCTTTTGAATACATCTTGGCACACAACCCACACAGCAGTAGACAGTGGGAAAGACTGTCGATATTTAGAACTACTGGCACATGGCAGGAAATTAGTCTCGCTCCTAACGTTATTTATAGGTAGTCTGGTGACCAGCCTGTCTATGAGGCCATGTGTGTCGTGATCTTGTGGATGAGGCAGACCATCGATAGACTCTGGCCTGGTAAATTTGGTTGTGGCACAAAGGGAGTGGGGGGATTCTTGAGGTAACATGATTGCTTTGCCCATCCTTAGACCTTTTTCCCCCCCAGGAAATCCAATCCAAAACCAAATTGTGTACTTTGTGTTGAACAGGCTGAGACGAGATGGTGAAGGTTTAGGGAGAAGGAATTACTGTAGCAATTGTATAGATAAGATAATCCCATTGATTATCTTATACTACTATTGAGTTGATTTAGGTGATGAGGCCAAGTCCAGCTTGCCTATGCTTGATTATTCAATACTTTGTGATCGAGCTTGAAAATAATTAGATAGTAATATGGCCAGGGACTGCCTTGGAACACGTCGGGTACGATACACAGCATGAACGGGGATCTCATCGCGACATTCATTGATGGTATCCGGCAGGCACCACGGGACATTTTGATCAAATGAAGCAGAGATCCGTGGGACTCTCAAGGTGTGAGACAAGACTTATCCCATTGGTCCATGGTACAGCCCAACACCTAACTAAGGAGTAAAGTCAATGTACCCAAATTGATAAACAGATTGGATTTTCTGGGGGAATTAAAGTCTAAAGGATGGGCAAAGCAGTCATCTTACCCCAAGAATCTGCTCACTCCCCTTGGGCCACAACCAAATTTACCAGGGCATGGCTTGTTTCCGATTAGGAAGGCAGCTTTCACACGCCCTCATGCGCTGATGCTGGATCTGGAACCGAGATTGAGCAGAAGACGAACATTGCGCTCGTTCTGTGAGCCATGGATATGTCTGACGAGTCGAACGGCGATCGACAAGAAACGTCGGAGCACTCAGGCTAAAAGTGCTTGTAAATCCTCACTGTGATGAAACGCCGTCCTTCCATACACCATACTCCCTCGACACGACCCCCAACAAGAGGCCAAATCCCACCCTGCACTATTCCCCTCGCCTCATCCATCAAAGACGCCAGAGTCGGGGTACACAAGCCGCGTTGAACACTCTGACCTCGGTTCCAAAAGGAATCCGTACACATTTCTATCCGAGGTGAGCCGTCCATCTCTGTAACAGGGGAAAAAGGGAACATCTTGCCCTAACCGTCCCGGCGCCTGAAATTTGAAACACCATCGGAATCACCAAGCCGTCCCTACCCAGCATCGTCAACGAGTCTCGACTTGCCCATCAAAGCATCGCCACAATTTACTGTAAACGACGGCTTGCCTGGCGTCTGCACCCCGTGCATCCACCCGAAGACACCACGTACCTCGCCTTCCACGCCGCTCCGGTCGCCACGAGTACATCAGGCTTGGCCGCATCTCACGAACCCCCGTCTGCCTGTAAAATCCCTGTCCGAGCATCACCAAACATCCACGGATTCGCCACGACCGACCGAGTTTGCAAACGACGAACGTCCCGCGCCGCGCCCATTGTTTACACAGACGTTGCCCTTTTTCTGCGTGCCCCCGCGTGCTCGACGACGAGGCGGGGTACGGTCCGGCAGTTGGTCAGGTCGAGCGCGGGGGGATCAATCAGGCGGTCATCCAGGTTTTGGTTGTGGAAAGGAGGACATACGCTGATTTATATCAGCTACAAAGCAATTCGAAGCGGGGATTCACAACATCATCCAAGGTCCATAAGTACCTGAGAAGAGTCAACTTGCAAGTACTGTAATGACTAAACGTACGCCTAACGTGCTTGAAGTCCCTAAAACAACACTGGTAGAAACAACACCTGGTATAAAAAATCGAACAGGAATCGCGAGCGTCCACGGCACATGCATCCAAAACACGCATTACATCACCACACACAACCCACCCAACAGCGCCATCCCGATCACCCCAAGGCCGACCGTGATCCCCCGTATTGCACCCGACTTCTTGGCTACCGTCGCGCTTGCAGTTGTCACCGCTGGTAGATCCTGCACGGCTGCCGTCGGCTGCGTCTCCACGTTCCCAGTCCCCACGATCACCATCGTCCCATTACTGGGGATCCCGTTCACGACTACGAATAGCAACGCCGGCCCGGGCGTCAGCAAATTCGGGTTCGGCGGCACCTGTGAGACATGGAGCATGTACGACCCATCGCTGTTCACACTGTACGTATTGTTCAGCCGAAGGTGTCGCTGGCCCATGTTCATCGCGTGCGTCGTGAAACCCCCGCGCACGAGCACGACAGTCGTATTGGACGCGGCCTCGTTGGCGGACGTGCCCGTATATGACGTCGAGGCGACGGATAGATTAAAGTAGGACCCGCCATAGGTCAGCGTCTGCGGCACGCCCGACACCTGCGGGCGCGTGCTCGATGAAAAGTAGGGTGGGTAAAAGATCTCGGCGGTGTACGTCGTGGGATATACCACATCCAGCTTGACGTCGAGATTCGGATTCGATCCAGCGATCAACACGGATGCATCCGGGAGGAGAATGGCAGTTGAGTGATACAGCCTCGCGATGCTCGACGAACCGAGCCCCGCGTTCGACCAACGGGATCCCTGAGGCGCGTTGGGGTTGTAGATCGCAGGCGTACCGACTGGATCAGACCCGAGCGATTGGTAAAACGGCATCTGTGCGAGAGATGGGGTGTAGAGCGTCTGATTCGCAAACCCAGCAGTGCCGTTCCTCGCACCGTTGATGACCAGCAAGGTGCCGTCGGGAAGTGCAATAAACTGACCCATCGTACGACCCTCGAGCATGTCATCGTCCTGCACGTACGCGGGCGCAGAACCATCCGCAGGTTCGGGTGTGATCCGCTGGCAGTCTGCAGATGTCGGGTATGTCCAGGTATTGTAAAACGGCCAGGAATAGTTCCCATAGTAATCCGCGGGCATGTCAGTACCGCCACAGAAGAGGATAGTAGGGGTATAGTTGTTTTGCGGGGTGAGCGGAAGCATCGCGACCGCCCCCGAGGCGGGATATACACGTACGACGCCCTTTGGCATGTCCGGCAGAGGCGTCTCCACGTTCTGATCAGGGTCCCAAAGAACTAGGATACGCGTCACGCATCGCATCCCAGATCGCGCGAGAGGACTCACTCGTGGAAAGGTTGGCCTGCAGAAACACCTTGCCCGACGGCATGAGGAACGTGTGTGCGTACGAGTTGAGACCCGAGGTCTGAACCATAAAGTTCATGAGCTGGGAGGGTCCACGACTGGGGTAAAACTCGTATGTGGGTGTCGCGCCACCGCCCTCGTAGGCGGGATCGGTGTTGGGCATGTTGCGGTTAACGTACCCACCCGATGTGAAGCCACCGATGAGGACGATGGTGCCATCAGCGAGGGCCTCTGCGGCAGAGTACCAACGCATGTCTTGCATGGAGAGTACTTGAGGGTTGTCGAACCATTGACAGTCGGGCGAAGACAAGTCTTGAGAGGGGATACAGGGATTGAGTATCCGAATGGCCTTGCGGCCATCATAGTCGCCATAGACGTCATCATAACTCGGGGAAGAAGGGGAGCCATAACCTTGTAATAAAATCAGGGACGTGAATTTCCGAAGGGGTTGGCAAGGGGCAAAGGGAATGAGCACACCGATGCTGACGGCACCATTTCCGCCAAATGTGGCATAGGAACCGTTCGGAAGGTGCATGCCCGAAGCACAAAAGGCGTTTGTGAGCACGGGCATGGTCGTGGCCTGACGGGTGTTGATGTTCCTAATTCATTTCCGCTCCCGATGAGAGGGGCGGCAGAGGGGGGGGGATGTGGAGAGAACGCACCAGACGGAGCCCCAGGCGGGATGGCCATCGACTTGGGCGGCGTTGCCTTCGGACTTGTCGAGGATGTAGACCATGTCTTGGTTTCCGAGAAACATCTGGTGGAAGTGAGCGGGACGTGGGGATGCGAGAACGGGAGACGGACCATCATGGCGCTGACGAGGGTGTTGCCTACCTCGACGATAGAGCCTGCATGCTGGGCCGTGGCGGAGAGGACGAGAGCGGAGAGGACGAGGGAGGAAAGGGACATGGAGAAAGGAGAGGAAGGAGCGAATGTGACCGAGGAAGACGCGAGAAACGGGGAAAAGAGTGCGCAGAGAAACGATCAGAGTGCATCACCCATCCGGCTCTCTTTTTTATCTTTTTTATTTTTTTTTATATTTTTTTTGGCTCTGTGAACAAAACTTTAAGGAGTGGAAGCGTTGATGGCTCGTTTTGGACGAGAACGAGAACAGGATACCCTCAAAATAAGTTACGGCAAGTATTCTCCAGAATCATGTCAGCGGCGATGGGTGAAATTGAAACACGAGCTGTCGACTGCGCATGCCACTAAATGCCAACACAAACGAGACATGTGTCTGCAAGTTCCGAGACCACATAGCGTCCGGCACAACTCGCCCCAACATGGCCTACAATAGAACCTTCTCAAACACATACATATACGCCAACTTTTTCAGCTCACACACGCTCGCCTGATCAGCCACCACCACCCTTTCATCATTGAACAGCACCCACGCCTCATTCCCGTCCACTTCCATCCCTTCCCCACCCATCGTTCGCGGCATTCGTATATGGACAACGTAATGCCCCGAGTGTGTGCTTGGTCCTTTGTGCGAGATGAACGCCTTCAGTCGATACCTCGCCGGCAGCATCGCAGAACCGGCCGCTCGCTTCGTACCAGTGGCCGTCTGCGCGGAACCCGCGGAATCAGTCACCTCCCCGTTGTCATCGGGATGATTGAACAGCCACTCGACGGCTCGTTCTGGATTCCCCCCCTGCATCCCCCGTTAACCGTGTTCACCCTCAACATGGGATTGCCTACCGTCTCCAAAAGCGCCTTGCGCGCTTGTGCATGCGCGAACCCCATGTCTGCTAGCAACGCAATTTGATCAGCAGGCGGCTCTGGAACGTCTGATCCACCCGTCGTCGCGCTCGGTTGAATTGGATCATCAATATCTAGGCACACTTTAGTCTCTCTCGTCGCCCCCATGCCTGCTCACGTACCAGGGTCTTCCATGTGACTAAATAGCCATTCCATCGCCACTTCAGCCCCAGAGTTGCCAGTCGCTAGCAACGCCTTTTGGCATCTGATGATCGGGAATCCCATACCCTCCAACTGCGCCATCGCTTCCGCATCAAACTGCGGTAACGACGGCGCAGAACTAGACGAAGACCCCTCCGGAAGCTCTTCTTCCCCCGCCTGCAACCCCTTGCCGAGGTACTGATTGAGCACTAGCTCTCCCTCGGGCAAGATGATGGGAACGTCTGCGTTCACTCTCTATGGCGTGTCGAGCACTCAGGTCGACAAACACATACCTAGTTTCATGGGCACCCAGTTCTTGAGCTGGAATTTCTTGGCGTGAATAACCAACACGTCGGGGAACGTCGCAAGCTGCGTGCGTCTGACTGCATGCGTCTTACCACACCCCGCTTCGCATTGGTATTCCAACATCTCTTGGCCCGTCTCCCCAAGCAAAAGACTGAGGCACGCCTCCAAAGAGACTGGGGCGTATCCTGGTTTCAGTAGATCCGCAGCATCTTCGCCTTGGACGATTTCCATCACCGGAACACCCAGACTCAACACGTCCGTATTGTCCACACGATACCTCACCCGATGACACCCCGCACACTCCAAGCGCTGCTCCAACCCAAACGAAAAAATCTCCGTTGGCTCTCCCTCGCCTGTCACGACCAGATCGTCCGTCGGTATGTCTCACAACGCCAAAGAGCACTTACCTTGTGTGCTACCCCGCACCTGGTGGTTGTACCGTCGGAGCACGGTAAGTAAATGCCCGAAAAACTCTTCTGCGTCCTGTTGTCGCATCGTGGCAAACTCGGCGTGGCCTTTGCCGACGAGCGCTTTGAACCCTGCAGGTTTAAGACCTGCCTGCCAGGGCACGTGCTCCGGTACAGGATGTGCAAGCGGGTCCAAGGGTGCTGAATAGAAGTTAGTCTGCTGCGACGATCCAAGGAGGAGCAAGGCGTACGCTGTTCGGCATGTGGATTCGAATAACGTCCACTCAAAAGACCGTCCGCGATCTTGTACAACTGACATTCAAGACAATCGGCAGGGAGCGACTGGCTACACGTCTCCCAGTGTACCAAAGCCGTTTGAGAGACATAGCTTTGCGACAAATCCGGTGAAGGCCGCTGATAATACCATTCTTGGAAAGGAGAGAGCGAAAACAACGTTTGTAACACAGAAGCCATGTAACAACTGGAATAAAACACTATGAGCGAATTATTTATACCATGGCTGCAATCCCCACCTGTTCCCGAGGTTGCTCAGTCCAGTGGTGCCTGGACCAAAGACTGGTTTTAAAGCGCTGCCGTCTTCGGCAGTGAGTGAAAAGTCAAAGGTCAAGTTTTGTTCGATTTGCTGCACACGACATGAGTCTCACGAGGGAACCGACTGTGTGCGGCAATGACTCACCAACTCTGTCATGCTCTTCTCCGTCTTTCTCTGAGATGACACGTTGATTCCAAACGCAGCGAGATGCGTCGTCACCTCGGGATCGAGACGCGCATCGTTGCACGCATAACAATATATATCTGCATATATGCTGAGCGAGTCGATCTCGAGACATGCCCCACACACCTGCCCCGCCCTCGGGCGTGATCGTCCCCAGCTTGACGCACACCGGATGTTGCGTCGCCTCGAAATGCGCCAACGCATGCCCGTTCCCACCCGTCCCACCATACTGCGCCCGTCCACACCCGAGCGCACCACACGTCAGACAAAGCCACATATTCGACGTCAGCTCGCACGAGGCGCAGCGTGCCAGCCCTAGCCCGCGTGTCCGACTCAGCGAAGCGCACGCGACGCGTAGAATGGCGTACCTTGGGCGGGAATCGCCCCGCTCGCGAGCTGTTCGAGCAGGAGCGTATGCTCGCACGCGATGATCTCCTCCTCCCAGGCCTTCACCTCTGACTGGCGCGCAGACGAAAGGGAGCGCATCACCCCCTCCGTCAATCGCCCGGTCTACCCCCGTCAGCACACACACAAAAGGAGGGACGCGAATACGCACCGTACCCTCGTCCGCACTGATCACCCTCCCGTTCACCGGATCACACGCCCAGCACTTGAGCACCGTCTGATGATCGTACTTGTCCTCCTCGCGCTCCTGCACGATCGCGAGCTTGGTCATCTTGGCAGGCGGCTCGTCGTCGCCCTACCACCGATCAGTCAACTCCGCCTGCATGCGATGCGGATACGCACACGACTGCTCACTTTGGGTTTTTGGGATCGCTTGACGTTGAGAGTGAAGACGTGCCCAGATCGGGCGACGTGCGTCCGCGCGTGGTGGCGATCTTGGTCGAGACACGCGCCGTTGAAGCAGACGAGGCAGACATCGATGCCGTCGCCGCCGTCCTGCGATACGTGGTCCGCTCAGCACAGCGCCTCTCGTCGCGATCGGACGTACCTGGTTGTCAAAACATTGTGTGCACTCTTCACGATGAACTAACTGACTGAGTTTGGGCTCTTGCAGCCTGGATAGGTCAGACAGGTGAAGACAAGTTGCCATCGTCAAGGAAGAGAGATGCACTCGTGGGAAAGCGACTGGTTCGTGTGGTAATGTAACAAAGCGAGTTATGACACAACCTTGATACATCATGCAAAAAATATTGTTGGCGATCGCGAATCGGGGACAGGGGTAACCCTAATGTTATCATACTTAACAATTCATCCTTGTATGTTCTCATACCGGAGCCAACGACACAGTCAATGGCAACTGGACGCCACGGTCGTACTCGCCCTCCACCATGGGAACCATATTCAACGCGAACTGCCGGACAACCCGCTCAGTCTTGTCTGTTGTTCCAAACTCAAACTTGCCCACAAGCTCGAATAAGCCTGCCTGGATTTCCACGATGCTGTACTTTTTCGTCAGCAGTGTCTTATCAGGTTAGAATGGAAGCGCACGCGAAGTGCCGTCCCGGGCACCCTCGAGCCCCGCCCAAGAAGGTCAATCTATCATCATAGAAAGCACGTCAGCAAGTATCTCGAAACGTGGGTCGAAACGGGCACACATGTTGGAGTATGCGCCAATGCTGGGTAATTTATTTGCGTCCATTGCACCGTTCAACCAGCGATCGGGGTTGAACACATGTGCATCCTCTCCCCAGAGGTCCTTATCGCTGTCACAACATTCAGTTACTCATGTGGAACGCTTATGTGACCGTCGATCATACCGATTGTACGCGGCAATGGATACTACAATCTGAGTACCCTTGGGAACGAGTACCTCATCGATCGTCTCTCCGTGTTTCGTGAGGATCGGCTTCGAGAGTGGAAGCGTGTCATCTCGGGTAGCCATTCGCATGGTATAAGGGTTCACTGTATGCAGCCGCAATCCCTCCTGTGTTAGACAGTAGAAGACGAGGTGAACAATGCAAGTGACATGACAAAGATGCACCAGTCACCTTAATCACGGCATTCAAGTATGGCATAGCATCCAAATCTGTGCACGTAAGCTCCGAATCGTTGCGTCCTCGGATCATTGCCTCGGCCTTCCCAATTTCGTCTCGTAGCCTTGATTGAGCTCCGGGATTCTTTGCGAGCTCCATCAAGAGCCAGGAGATGGACAGTGCGATTATTTCATGGGCTCCAAGCAGAAAAACACTGTGGACATTACGTTTCATGATCTTGAATAAGGAAGGAAGGGAGAGATACAAAAAAACCGACGTTATCAGGGTCAACAGCTCCTCTTCGGTCAATTTGTCCTTCGCACCCGCATTCATGTTGGCTTTCACTGTGGGAAGTTAATGAAGCTAATGCGTGACGGGTGGCATAAAGCTGACACACCAAGGCGTGTGAGGACATCTCGATTATCCTTTGCATGTAGCAGGGTCTCCGCTTTCTCCTGCACTATTTCTCTCGCGACGTCGATGATCGCACTTTTAAATTCGCGTATCTGGTTTAATCGAGGATGTGGAACATGATCGGCAAACCATTGGAGCATCCGCAATGGAAGATAATGCGAGGCCGTTTGTACGAAAACCTGATAAGGTGAGGCCACAACGAAAACGTTGCGGCTGATGATGGCAAGGTTAAGCGACGATCCGGGTGAAATTCAGTAGAAGGAAACTGACAAGTAATTTTCATACTTCTGAATGAACGATTGTGAAGAGTCGTTGCTACTCCCTCCGGGTTTGACGTGAAATGTAGCTATCAGATTGATCAGTGTTCACGTGTGCAGAAAAACGTGGATATGTATACCTTGACCGAGTGCGCCTAGTGTCGCACGAGAGAGCCGAGCCCGAATGTCAAGGACAACCCTATGCTCATTAGAGTTACCAATGATCGCCAACCACTCCGTGCTCAATGATGCAACGCATTCCTTGATGACAGGCAAGAACTCCCTAGATTGACTGAGACCAAATCCGGGAGAGACTATTGTTTTGTATCGCCTGTGGGCTTCACCTATCACACGGTTATTCCAGCGAACTTGAGTTTGAGGAAATGGAAAGTACCCTCAGCCCAATTAATATCCTTTCCAACTAAAACGTACACGATGGAGCGGAAATTGTTCGGCTTCACATAGGTGTACGCCGACGTGTGCAACATCTTCTGTAATGCTTTCGGGTCGGTGACCAGGAGGTAATCTTCCTGAAGTCCAATTGGAATATGATCGGGTAGGGTTCTAGTACAGGGTAGCAGACTTACTTCAAATGCACCCTTAAACCGGACAATGTTCCCATACAGAGCCTGCCATGCGAAGTCTGCTTCGCCAACTGGACGTTGAAATAACTCAAGCAGGTTGCCTAAGCCGTATTAAGCACGTCATTGATAGACACAGAAAAGGACTTCACCGAGGATGAATGACCGTGACCTAGGGCCACGGATCATGGACAAAGACGAGCGGACGGACCGCCTAAAGTATGCGTAGACAAGAACGAGTGCAGCCAGTCCCGTGGCCACAGACACGGAATTCATAGTGGGGTGAAGGTTGATGTGAACACACACCCCACAAGGGCCGTTTTAAATACATATGAACAACTCCGCTGTTCGGGGCGGCGTTCAGGTGAGAGCGTCAGCCCGTGCCGGCACTTCAGACCAAGATGGATGGCCACCAGACTAACCCCAAAGTGGCTGCTGTAGTGCTACCTGACGTTCGACACCTGCGGAGAGCTGAGGGACCAGCTAGCAAGCTTCCAATCAGTGACAGGCGAATGCCATGAAAATGAACCAACCCTGTTATACTGGACCGCGCCGGCGTTGCTAAAACGGACCTTGCTCGCGATCGCAGCCGAAGAGAAGAACACGGCTCGAGATAAACGATGGGCGCTGATCACGACGAAAGGTGACAACGGATTCCGGAACGAAGGAGGCGTGATAGGCGACGTGACAAGTACTGCGAGGCTAGAAACCAGGCGAGGGAGCTTCGGGTCGAAACCAGAGCCAGTGAGATCTAATACGTCACCGGAGGTTACTTTAGCTAGATCCGCCTCGGCACTCGCAGTAATAGCGTCGACGACCTCCGTCATTGAAGGCCGGTTCAGTCGGAATGTTCTGTCCTCGTGGCGCCCTAACGTGTTCTTCCTTCCTCTTCCGGCTGCCCGGATAGACGTAGTCCCTTCTACGACCGATCCTCCTTCATCCTGTAGGATGGAAAGCTCGCCCTGCCTCGTCTGGCGCACCAATTCATCACAACAATTGCAGAAGCATGACACGGCCCAATAAAGAGTGCCGACGGCGGTTAACCTAATCAGGACAATATCACTTGATACAACCTCAGCCATAGAGCACATCGCGGCAAAGTAGCGGCATGTTTATCGTCATCACAGAGTTTGGGTTCCTACAGCCTGGATAGGCCGGACAGGTGAAGACAAGTTGTCATCGTCGAGGAAGAGAGATGCACTCGAGGGAAAGCGACTGGTTCGATCAAATGACAAATGAACAGTGGCTCACAATACAAGACCCAGCGAACTATGATACCACTCGCTTCAACACACATAAAATATTATTAGATCACTTCGGGGACAGGCATAACCCTACTGTTATCATACACAACAAATTGTCCTCTCATGGTATTTTCTCATGCCGGAGCCAACGATACAGTCAACGGCAGCTGGACGCCACGGTCGAATTCGCCCTTCACCATGGGAACCATACTGAATGCAAACTGCCGGACAACCCGCTCGGTCTTGTCTGTCGTTCCAAATTCAAACTTGCCCACAAGCCCAAATAGGACTGCCTGGATTTCCACGATGCTGTTACTTTTCGTCAGCAATGTCTTATCGCGGTTGCAACAAATGAAAGCGCACGCGAAGCGCCGTCCCATGCACGCCCGAGGCCCTCCGGAAAAGGTCAACCTGTCATCGTAGAAGGCACATCAGCAAGCATCTCGAAACGAGAGCCGAAATGGGCACATGTTAGCATATGCACCAACGATGGTTAATTTCTTGTCGTCTATCGTGCCGTTCAACCAGCGATCGGGATTGAATACATGTGCATCCTCTCCCCAAAGGTCCTTATCGCTGGCATAACATTCAGTTACCCATGTGGAGCATTTATGTGACTGTCGATCATACCGATTGTATGCAGCAATGGATACCATAATTTGAGTACCCTTGGGAACGAATACCTCATTGATCGTCTCTCCGTGTTTCGTGAGGATTGGCTTCGAGAGTGGGAGCGTGTCATCCCGAGAAGCCACTCGCATGGAATAGGGGTTCACTGTATGTAGCCGTAATCCCTCCTGTGTTGGACAATGAGGGCGAGGTGAACAATGCAGGTGACATGACAAAGATGCACTAGTCACCATAATCACGGCATTCAAGTATATCATGGCATCCAAATCTGCGCATGTGAGCTCCGAATCGCCACGTCCTTGGATCATCACCTCGGCCTGCCTAATTTCATCTCGTAGCCTCAATTGAACCCTAGGATTCTTTGCAAGCTCCATCAAGATCCAACAGATGGACAGTGCAGTCATTTCATGGGTTCCAAGCAGAGGAGCGCTGTAGACATTATATGGTCTTGAATAATGAAGGTGGGGAGAGGTTCAACAAGAAAACTGACCTCATCAGTGTCAACAGCTCCTCTTCGGTCAATTTGTCCTTCACATCTACATCCATGTTGGCTTTCACTGTGGGATGGCCAATGAGACTAATGGGTGATGAGCGACACAAGCTGGCACACCAAGGCGTGTGAGGACATCCCGATTGCCATTTGCATGTAGCAGGATGTCTGCCTTCTCCTGTACTATTTCCCTCGCGATCTCGGTGACCGCACTTTTAAACTCACGTATCCGGCTTAACCGAGGATGTGGAACATGATCAGCAAACCATTGGAGCATCCGCAATGGAAGATGATTCGAGGCCAGTAGTATGAAAACCTGTTGGGGCGAGGCCACAGCGTAAACGCTGCGACTGACAATGGCAATGTTAAGTGGTGACACAGGCAAATTTTAGCGCAAGGAAGCTAACAAGTAATTTTCATACTTCTGGGCGAATGATCGCGTCGTCCCAGGTTTGACATGAAAGATGGCTGTTGGAATTATCAGTATTTACGTGTGCCGAGAAAGCAGGTATATATACCCTGGCCGAGTGCGCCTAACGTTGCACGAGAGAGCCAAGCTCGGAGGTCAAGGGCAACCCTGTAGTCATCGGAATTGCAGATGATCGCGGACCATTCCGTGCTCAATGATGCAACGCATTCCTTGATGATCGGCAAGAATTTCCTAGATTCACTAAGGCCAAATCCGGGAGCAACTATTGTTTTGTATCGCCTGTGGTCTTCACCTATCACACGGTTATTTCAACGAACTTCAGTTTGAGGAAGTGGAAAGTACCCTCAGCCCAAATAACCACCTTTCCAAGTAGAACATACACGGCAGAGCGGACACTGTTTGGCTTCACGTAGGCGTACGCCGATGTGTGCAACATCTTCTGTAATGCTTTAGGGTCGGTAACTAGGAGGTAATCTTCCTGTGGTCCATTGGAATATAATCGAGTAGAGTCTTAGTACGGGATAGCACGACTTACTTCAAATACACCCTTAAACCGGACAATGTTCCCATACAGAGCCTGCCATGCAAAGTCTGCTTCACCAACCGGACGTTGGAATATCTCGAGCAAGTTACCTAAATAGCGTCAAGCATGTCATTGACTGACACGGAAAAGGACTTCACCAAGGATGAATGACCGCGACCTAGGGCCACGGATCATGGACAAAGACGGGTGGGCGAAGCGCCTAAAGTATGCGTAGACAAGAACGAGTGCAGCCAGTCCCATGGCCACAGACACGGAACCCATGGTGGGGTGAAAATCGACGTGAACACACATCTCGCAAAGGGCGGCTGTAAATATATATATATGAACGACTCCGCTGAGCTGCGAAACCTTCAGCTTATCGATAACGGCAATGTCAGCTCTGATGATATTGTTTCATGTCCGACCAACGGGTGCATCGAAGCCCATGCTTTCGGCGGTGGCGCTCAGGCGAGCTGACAGAGCAAGCGAACATTGAACTAACCTGCTATATTATAGGGCTCAAATGCTTCACGGAACTTCCGGAGTTCTGTTTGCCTCCGCGTCGCTCGGTGCCCGTACCTCTAACTCCCAGGCGTTCAAGGAAACTGGTGAATTGAACCCCCCCTATGCGGTTGATTTCGGCGCATGCTTCTCTCTCGCCTCGGAGGGTAGCTTTACGAATGGCACCCCAGAACTGCGGAACCTCGCGCGCGGAAGCTTCCGGACAGGATGCAATGATCTCGGCTTTGAGTGGCGTTGTTTCATTCGTTTTGGTTGGCACTTGCGTCATATGTAATAAACAGCCTAGACATAAGCACTTACCGTCCGTTGTGACGGACCCCAGATGGTAACTCTAAATGGCGGGGACTGTGGAATAGAAGTTAGATCTAGGATAGCGGCTCAGATTGTGTCTCCTGACTAAATGTGCAAATGGAACACTATAAGAAAATGGCTACAGCCGGTCCAATCGGTCATCCAAACCGAGCCGCATGGAGCTGGGCCGCGGGAATACTAGATCCAGTTGCTACAATATCATGCAAAAAATATAGTTTGTGACCATTTCAGGGACCTGGGTAACCCTATGGTACATGACATTTCTCCATCATCATTTTGTCCTCCTATTGTATTTCCTCATAAAGGAGCCGACGACACAGTCAATGGCATCTGAACGCCGCGGTCAAATTCGCCCTCCACCATGGGAACCATATTCAACGCGAACTGCCGGACAACCCGCTCGGTCTTGTCTGTCGTTCCAAATTCAAACTTCCCCACAAGCTCGAATAAGACTGCCTGGATTTCCACAATGCTGTTATTTTCCGTCAGCAGTGTCTTATCATGTTTCAACGAATGGAAGCGCACGAGATGCGCCGCCCTGGGCACGCCCGAGGCCCGCCCAAGAAGGACAATCTGTTATCGTGGAAAGCACATCAGCAAGCATCCCGAAACGCGGGCCGAAATGGGCACACATGTTAGCGTATGCACCAACGCTGGTTAATTTCTTTTCATCTACCGTGCCGTTCAACCAGCGATGGGGGTTGAACGCATGTGCGTCTTCTCCCCAAAGGTCCTTATCGCTGTCACAACAATCGGTTACCCATGTAGAGCGTTTGTGACCGTCGATCATACCGATTGTATGCAGCAATGGCTACTATAATTTGAGTACCCTTGGGAACAAGTACTTCATTGACCCTCTCTTCATGTTTCGTGAGGATTGGCTTCGAGAGTGGAAGCGTGTCATCTCGGGAAGCCATTCGTATGGTATAAGGGGTCGTTGCATGTAGCCGCAACCCCTCCTGTGTTAGACAATGGAGGACGAGATGAACAATGCAGGTGACATGACAAGATGCACTAGTCACCTTAATCACGGCATTCAAGTACATCATAGCATCCAAATCTGCGCACGTGAGCTCCGAATCACCACGTCCTCGTATCATTGCCTCGGCCCTCCTAATTTCGTCTCGTAACCTCGATTGAACTGCGGGGTTCCTTGCAAGTTCCATTAGGATCCAGCAGACGGACAGAGCGATTATTTCATGGGATCCAAGCAGAAAAATACTGTAGACGTTACGTTCCAAGGTCTTGAACAATGCAGGAAGGAGAGATACAACAAGAGAACTGACGTCATCAGTGTCAACAACTCCTCTTCGGTCAATTTGTCCTTCGTATCCGCATTCATGTTGGCTTTCACTGTGGGATGGTCAATGAAGCTAATGGGTGATGCGCGGCACAAAGCAGGCACACCAAGGCGTGTGAGGATGTCCCGATTATCCTTTGCATGTAGCAGGGTCTCTGCTTTCTCCTGCACTATTTCTCTCGCGATGTCGATGACCGCACTTTTAAATTCGCGTATCTGGCTTAACCGAGGATGTGGAACATGATCAGCAAACCATTGGAGCATCCGTAATGGAAGATAATTCGTGGCCATTTGTACTAAAATCTGTTGGGGCGAGGCCACAGCGTAAATACTGTGACTGATGATGGCGAGGTCAAGCGACGACAGAGGCAAAATTTAGCGGAAGGAAACTAACAAGTAATTTTCATACTTCTGGACGAATGATTGTGTCGTCCCGAGCTTGACATGAAATGTAGCTATCAGGATGATTAGTGTTTACGTGTGCTGAGAAAGCAGGTATATATACCCTGACCGAGTGCGCCTAACGTTGCACGAGAGAGCCAAGCTCGGAGGTCAAGGATGACCCTATGGTCATCAGTGTTACCGATGATCCCCATCCATTCCGTGCTCAACCATGCAGCGCGTTCTTTGATAACCGGCAGGAACGTCCTGGATTCGCCAGGACCAAAGCCAGGGGCCACTATCGCCTTGTATCGCCTATGGTCTTTACCTATCATATGGTTATTCCAACAGACTTTAGTCTAAGGAGGTGTGACGTACCCTCAGCCCAGGTAATTTCCTTTCCAAATAGAACATACACAACGGAGCGGGAATTGTTTGGCTTCACGTAGGTGTACGCCGATGCATGCAACATCTTCTGTAATGCCTTCGGGTCGGTGACTAAGAGGTAATCCTCCTATAGTCCGTTGTAATATGATTCAGTAAGGTCTTCGTAAGGAATAACGGAATTACTTCGAATGCACCCTTAAACCGAACAACGTTCCCATACAAAGCCTGCCACGCGAAATCCGTTTCACCGACTGGACGTCGGAACACCTCAAGCAAGTTACCTAAATAATGTCAAGCATGTCATTGGCAGGCACAGAAAAGGGCTCCACCGTAGAGGAATGATGGTGAGCTAGGACCACGGATCATGGACAAGGACGGGCGGGCGGACCGCCTAAAGTATGCGTAGACAAGAACGAGCGCAGTTAGCCCCACGGCTACAGATACAGAACTCATGGTTGAGTGAAGATTAATGTGAACACACCTCGCGAATGGCAGCTTTAAGTACATATGGACAACTCCCCTGAGCTGCAAAACCTCCAACTTGTCGATAACGGCTATGTCGGCTCTGAACATGCCAGCACTTCAGATCGTAGATGGATGGTCACCAGACTAACCCCAAAACGCTGTTGTAGCGCCACTTGACGTCTCACACCTGCGGAGAGCGAAGAGAACAGCTAGCAAGATTCTCAGTCAGTAAACAGGTGAATGTGAAATGAACTAACCCGCTATAATGGTCCGCGTCGGCATTGCCGAAACTTGGGTTCTTGCTTGCGATCGCAATTGAGAGAAGAACACAGAGTAACTCGAGATAGACGAGATTACTTTTTTTTTCTTTTTTTGGTATCCGTACATGATAGCCACGGTGTGCCAATCGGGGTTTTCGCGCTCGCCAAAACGCCATCAAGGCTATACCAAGGATGGGGGAGGAGCGGCGCGTTATCGACGATGAGTGGAGATCGCGTTTTCAAGACCGCTGGCACGCTGTGACGTCGTCGCTCGCCACCTCACTTTTGTCAACCTCTTGGCTTACCGAGCAGTTCCGTGTGCCTGTATGGATGATGGACCTGAACGGCGTCTGTTGTATGTAGGTTGGCCACGTCAGGTTGGTCGCCGTTGTCGTGAGACATGCTTCACGCACTCATTGTTCATCGTGTTCTCCACATTGCTGGTGTCGTCGTCTGTGAAAATTGAACAGAATGGCTGCAGAGTGAACAGAAACACAAAGCAAATTGGACCTGTAGTGAAGAGTGGCGGCCTTGAGATTCTCATGGTGGGCGGCAAAGCCCAGCAGGGCAGCGTGACCCTTTTATAATCAAAATACCCCTAACTTGCACAAAATTGCGGCACAACTTTTGGATAGCTACTTCATGGCAAACTTACACTCAAGACAGTGGTACACTCAATAGGATCACATTTTATTGTACCTATATGCAATTGTCGCTATCTATTATGTATAACAAGGCCATGGTCAAGAAATGGGTTATCAATAACTACCATCTTCATTATCGGAGTCATCAATATCACATCGGGCAACTGTATGTTTGTTACGAGCAACTGCCAGTGTTTCCTGTGATCCTGAAGCTCTTCCACGTATGCAGTCCACGCATCCTCCAACCAGTCCGACCATGTTTGAATATCTGCTTGCAAACCCGATACAACTATATTTGCCCTGCCTGCTGTGTGCCTTGCCCTCCTTGATTTCTTTGCTTCATTGTGGAGTTGCCTCTGCCAATCATGAGCTTTCGCTTCCATACACATTGCCCTCTCTTCTGCTTTTCCAAGATCCCTTTTGACGCATTCCAACTTGTGTTGTGTGCCAGTAAGGTTGCGATTCATGTTTTCTAAGTGGTCCTGGAGGATTTTAGCACATTCTGATGGATTCCGGGGGAGCGATGGTAGGGGTGTGCGTATTGACGTGTCTGCACTCTGGAATGGTACGTTCTCTTTTCCATGAGGGTGCAAGTGACCCATCCGCTCGCGTTGTGCCGTGGAACGGCGTTTCTCGACAGGAGTGTACATTGGCCAGGGATCCATTCTGCCATCCACTCTGGCCAGCGATGTCGTTCAATGAGAGGACTAGTGTTGTTTTTTGGATCCGAGAGAGTGATACACTGCACTCGAAGAGTGGTATGCGCATGAGATTGCTGAGGCCTGAGGATTCAAGTATATCTGCTATTGCAGAAGCCTTACCCGGTTCCCGAACCGGCTCGTCACTGTTTGCATAGGGTTCCGGGTAGGCTCTCGCAATCGGACCGAATACATATCACTGACTCTAGATGTATAGAGAAAAGATGCCGACTTTCACTCCCTAGTTAATGTCTTGGAAAGGGTTTTTAATATCTTCCATCATAGCTTGCACGATCACGATATCAATGCGTTCCCAAACCACCCATATCCTCATATTTCTTTGTCATCTCCAACTCACAACATTTGAGTTCCAAGAACATGTTTTTATACCATGCATGGATGCATCCACACTATATTATATTGATTTGCTCTGCATGCTGTGGCGTTCTCGAATGCATGCCATGTCTTTAGCCACAGTGTGCGCTCTCTGGATTACATAAGCGTCATGCCGTGCTGGGGGGCAAAGCCCCCCACTATCAATGAGACCAAGGCTATCATTGCCCCGCGTCGGAGTTGGTGCTCGTAACTCCAACTCCTGTCCCCGCCGCGCGTGTGCGTATGCTGACAACCCTCTTTGCCGAATCTCACTTGAGTCTCCCTCATGCTCGAAATTTAGACTCGTGACCAGTCCGATGGCGTCGGGTCAGGTAAGTACTTACACGAAAAGTAGAATAAACTCGGAGAACCTGACCTGAGGGCCGGACCAGGCTCACGTATTTGGCCTGGCCCATCTGCAAAAGCAACTTGTTACGTTGCGCTTCTCAAGGCTTTCGCGAACCTACGCGAGGCTGAACGAGGACTGTGATTGGACCGGCACACCATTTTACGACACTTTGCCCATTTGATGTGCTGGCCCAGCACTGGGCCAGCACTTAGGATTGCTGATCCGGGCCGGCGGGCCCGCCCCCCCCCTTGAGCACTTCAGTACTCAGCCGCATCAGGCCGCATCTGCCGCGCAATAAACGCTATATTATTTGACAGACCCGGGCCATCACGGGTTCCTTATTGCGTAAGCTGCGCCTGCCAGCAGTGACACAACAAAACAACCGGCTTGCCAGTACCGAGTACACACGTTCTTGCGGTCAATCCCCGACTCCCATGACAAGGAAGGACACAAGGGGCAGGGGGCTGGCAGGTTCCTGGTGCAACAAGTTCTCCCAATTCCGTTGGGTTCAAAGGACGACGATGTATTGGGCCGGGCATCAGCCTTTCCCAAGCGCTATTTCAGCGCTAAAACGACGGGAGTAATGGTCGCACACCGGCAATTCCCTTGTCGGTGAACAGTCTAATTAATTAGAACTCATCGGTGCCTGCCGACTATGCTAAAAAGATCTGTCAGGAACGTTCCATGATGATGCTGTTTTACTGATCAAATTGCAAGCGCTGAGCCCCCTGGGGAACCCAAGCCGTTTCACGAATTTCAACATTAGCTTTCTCAACTTTGCACCTGAGTGGTAGCTAGTTCTAATCCGATGCTGACCAGATTGGTTACCTCAGCGACGTCATAACAAGGTTCCGAGTCCAAATACTGTCTGACGGTTCCGTCCCAAACGGAAGCGTCGAGACGTCCCCTGATGTCTCTACTCCGCCCATTGATGTATAAACTTTGGTAATTTATACGTGTCCGTTGCCTTGTTCACCAAGGTCTCTGACCCTCCACCAGGAGGACGTCGCAAAATGTATCACGATCAAAGACGGCGGGCGCCAGATCGCTTGTGCACTCTCGTTCCGTGGCGAAGAGATTGTGCGTATGCCCTGATTGCTCTCACATTCACCTTGACGATTGCGCACGACCACAGTACATCGGAAGCCAAGCTAAACAGCGGCTCGTCAAAAACGCTCAAACCACCGTCACGGGATTCCGCAACCCCCTCGGAAAGAATTCCGACAGCACGGTTTGTTTCCTCTGCAGCAAACCTTCGGAGAGGTGCCTAGGACAAGTTACTGTAGCAGCTTCTACGCCCGTCGTCCAGCATCCCTCTCTCCCCGACGCACCCACCTACAAAGTCAAAGCACTCCAACCTCCACGATCGCCTCTATCTACCATCGTGATCAACACACACGCTGCCTTGCACATTGCCACGCCTCAATCTGGACCCATTAGAGTAGAACGTATCCTCACCGGCTCTGAGGTAACCACCCTCTTTCTCAAGCCACCACCCCTCCTGGTCCGATGATGCTTGGATTAGGTGCGCAGCCTTTCCGTGAATCACCTTGTCTACTATCACGAAGATGAGGATGGACACGAACACGCACCGTACCCTCATTTGCGACGATCGCCTTCCCATTCACCGCATCGCATGTCCAGCACTTGAGCACCATCCGATGGTCCTATTGTTGGAGAACCATCCCGTACATAGTACACACCTAGTCACCTACGCTACACTCATTAAGTTTCCTTTTTTGGACTACCGTCACCTTAGCGCTACCGCTCGTTCCCGCTTCCTCCAGTCCGTTATACT
>JBBPJV010000285.1:0-29515 GCA_038088915.1 Sutorius aff. eximius
AGACGGGATAGTTGTGGGGGCGGAATGTCCTCATCCTCATCCTCCTCCGAGTCATTCTCGTCTTCACTGTCGGAGCTAATGCCGCCGTCGTCTTCAAAAGCGGGACCGTCGAGATGGGAGCGGAGTGTACCAATACCTTCGGTCTGTAGGAATAACCCTCGAGATCATTTCCAAGAGAGGGGTCAAACAGGACTTACGGGAGGTGCGGACACAAGACTCGGACGGGAGCGTTTGGTAAGCTCGCGAAAGACGTCATGAAAACCCATCAGAGGATGGGTATTTGGGGGAGTGACAAACCCGAGCTTGATGTGCACCGAGCCAGAGGCGTGCGTGGCCGCCCGGGTGGACACAAGTGACAAAGAGGACGCCTAGGGTGGAGGAGGACGTGAGTAAATGTGAGGCGAGCTGGACGACTCCATGCACCTTGTTGCGATCGTCGGTGAAACCAAACGCAGTACACTCTCTGAACCAATCCTCCAACGGGAGTGCGACCTCTCCGAGGTACTCTTTTCTAAGCACGTTGTCCTTGGCCCAGACGACAATCTCGATTGTACCAAGGCGATCGGCGAGTGAGAGATAAATGGGAAAGTCAAAAGTAGCATCTTTCGAAGCAAACTCGGGGTTCGCACTGCGCTTGATGACGGGGGTGTGGTGCCTCGTATTCAACAAGGAGACGACGACGAAGCTGGAAAGGAGCGGAATGAGACGAATGCCATTTTTGGGCGGGGAGATGGCTTACGGATCGCAGGAGCTGTGTTTACTGCGGGAGCAGAGGTCTTTACAGCCAAGGACCTGTACGCGGAGTAGGACGACGGGAAGCTCGCCCGGAGAAGGGGAAAGGGTGCTCCTTCCGCTTCCGCGGCCGCCGGACACACGGACGGGGAAACGAGCGGCGGTCTTGAGGGCGCGACCGATCTTCTGGGCCTTCTTGGGCACGGGAGGGAGCATGGAGGGTGTGGTACGAGGGGGCGGCACAGCAACTCAGCAACACGCAGCCCCTAGAAATGTTCGGCAAATGGTAAGCCGGGAAACAAGCTGGGATTAGGGTCCACATGGTGGCACATGTGCATCATGCGCATCAGACCGACCAAACTCAATCCAACACGGTCACAGTCCAGCGCTCTATTCCATTGTAGGCATGCTACAGGTGTGTAATAATCCAGTGTGTGATATCCGAAGCAAAGTCCCAGCGTGCTTGATAAAGTCCGTAACGTAATGGAAAATGCCGTCCGTGTAAACGCGAAGCACCCCCATGGTAATCATGACAAGAAAATCAACGCGAACCCGACGCACGCAATGGTAGTAAAAGGCGAAATGTCGACCGTCGATGCACTGTTGGACGTCGCCGCAGCAGCACCACCGGATGACGAACGTGTGGCCCCAGGCGGCTTGTTCGGGCCGGTGATCATTGCACCACCAGTAGGAGTAGGCAGATTCTTATAAAGGTCGGTAGACTGATAGGTGTGACAATTGGACGAAGCAGGCACGGTGGGCGTGTATGGGATAGTAGCGATGGGCCCTAGCGACTCGGGAGGCTGGAAATAGGTCGTGGTCTGGCCGTTCACGAGGTAGACGCCGGGAGGAGCCATGTCATCGCCTTCACAGTATTCAAACGTACCATTCCTGGCCTTGTTCGGGACATTGTACGCACATCCAAGACGATCGTAGATGTTCTGGCAAAGTTGACCCTGGTTGTGACCGTTGGGATCACAGATCTTCATACAAAAGCCATTGCCACCAATGAAGCTGAAAGCGATCAGCGCGCGCCGCGATAGTGATGAAGGGCGCCTACAGAGTCCAGTCCCTAACCTGTTCATAGGTGTTGTTATTGCCATCACTGCCAATGAATGCGTTCGAGTACATGAGACCACCGAGAGGGTTACCACGCTAAATGATGCATGAGAGAAATTTTCAGCTGCAAGGAAACTCATCGGACCAGGTCAGCACCGTGCGGGTCAAGCTCTCCCCCAAAATCATTGCTGGCCAGGTTGACCTGTGTCTGGTCGATGAAACCAACAAACTGGATATAGTTTGGGGTTCTGATGACTTGGACACCCTGGAGGGCACCCTGGGGAATAAGACGAGTACCGTGGCCATGTTTCGTGCACCAAGCGACTTCTTGGCCTTCGGTTTCACCGACAGTGGAGTTGGGCTTGGGAGGAGCCCACAGGCAGAAGTCTCATACGGAAGTCAGCGATGCGAAGTAAACAACGTTTACGAAGATGTACCGTCTATATGGTTGGCAAAGGACGTCTGGCACAGCGAACCCTGGTTCTCGGTTGTGGGGTTGCAGATGTTATACCCGATTTGGGGACCGCGGCGGGCGGCGGTGTTGTAGTCGACTTGATAAGGCTAATCGCGAGATGGTTTCAGAAGAGAATGAGATAAAGATGAGCTTACTATTGCGTTCGGGTAGGCATACGTTTTGCTGTATAGCGGGGTAGGGGCGGCGGGATCGGGCTGGGCAAGGACAAGGGAGGCGGCAACAGCCAGTAGTGATGCAGAAAGAGTGACAGGAGACATTAATATATAGTAATGTGATAAGGCGAGGCTGTACTGCGGGCGTCAGATGAAACCAAATTAGCTAAGAAGCTGACAGCCGACGCCTAATATACTGTCGGCTATCTCCGCTCGGCATTTCCCATCCTTGCGCACTGACCCTAGCACGTGATCCGGACACGACCCATAAACACCAAGTTGCCGCGCTCGCTTCTGCATACTCTCCCCCCACCATGGCCAAGTCCACCACAGGTCCGTCACTCCCTGCAGCCATCAGAGCTAGTCTCACATCCACCTAGTCACGTCCACCAAGACAGCCACTAAGCGCGCAAATGCCAAGACCTCCAAGCAAGGTGCGTGTATGCGTTGCCTTTGACGCGCAGGTGTCTGAATAGACGCGTAGACAAGGAGGACAAGCCAAAGCGCCCCCCCTCAGCATACAATCTCTTCGTACAAGCCAAGATGAAAGAGTGGAAGGAAAACAATCCCGGCGCACCCATCAAGGAGGCCATGGTCGAGGTGCGTGCGCATACATCGCCTCTTATCGGTCTCACGTCCATGCAAGATCGGTGCATTGTGGAAGGATGCCCCGGAGAACCCTAACCGTGGAAAGGAACCAAAGTCTAGAAAATCCAAAGCCAACGCCGAGCCCAAGGCCAAGGCAGCCAAGAAGCCACCACCAAAGTCTAGTGACGCGGAAGAGTCGGGCGAGGAAGACGAATGGTGCGGCTTTCCTATGATTACCATTACTACTTGCTAACTCTTTTGCCCAGAGTGGCTCTTTTTATTTCGTTACTGTATTCTCTAGACTTTAGACTCTGGGCCCATCTGCATGTATGCGTCTTTGTAGGTACGATTAATCATACGCAGGTCCGTTTGTCACGTGACACGCGTCATCCGCCATTCCAAACCTAGAAGGGTCCCCTATCCAGAATGACGACGATGACGATATATACTCGCTGGTCGTTTACTTAAGCGTGGTTGACTTGCTCCTGTTTCCAGCACACAACCATGGACAAGACGTCTTCTGTTATCGCTGCCCTCGACGCTGGCAAGCTTCCCAGCCAACATCAGCTGAATGCTATCATTGACTGGATCCTCTTGAATATCATTCCCTCTGATTCGTCCGAGCTTGATAAGCTCTCCCAGCCTGGTAGAGTCATCGCCCGCAGCCTCACTGACGTACTCGCTGCGTACAGGCAACTGGGCAGCAACAAAAACTGTACGTGTCTCGTCTTCGTGCCCCCATGCTTTGTTGATGACCGCCACGGCAGATGACAATTTGGTCCAGGACACCCTTTGGCATTTGTCCGAGGGTGACCTATCTGCGGCTCACGTCGAAGCTCTTGACCCAAAGGAGGCGTCCGCCGACATGAAAGCCCTCCGTGCCGCTCTCAGGAGTCTTCTCAAGACCTTCTGGGCGAATGTTAGCGGCGAGGGGATTAACGTCCTCGGTGACCTTGCTTCCTTTGCGCGGATCGCCTTGGCCGATCTCGCAGAGGCACTCGAGGCTCAGGCTGCTCAGACTAAGCAAACCCTCAGAGAGACCGAGGGCGGGGTCCAGCGAGGCGAGCGAGATCCCTTCGGACGGAAAGTCAAGTCACCGGAGGAAGAACGTGAAGAGGCAGATCCCAGGGTCAAGTTTGAGAAGACGATGGAGACTGTTAAAGAGGTCGGCTCGAAGGCCATTGGAGCTGGTCAGTCTGTCAAGGTCTCCACCGAAGAGAAGGCCGCCAGGACCCGTGCACGCCTGACCGAAGCTTTCAACCAGGTAAGGCAAAATTGCCTTTGCTTTTGTCGCATTAACTTTTGTGATAGATTTGTGATCGTGCTCAGAGCGATGAAGAGTACAAGCGTGCCCTGTCCACTATCTTCAACATTGCCTCCAAATGGTTGAACCGGACTCTTGACAGGGTTGCTACTGCTGAAGAAGCTGCTTCGCTTCACACCTTTATCGATGACCCCACCGAGGAGAAGCATCTGCACCATGCCCTTACCAATATCCGTATTCTATGGGAGCGGCTTGCGGGCGGAAAATCTTTCGCCGACTTGTTTGCCAAACTTCGGGTCTGTGCTCTCGACGTCGAGCAGGATAAAGACCTCAACGCGTGGTTCGCCCATTTCTTCGCTCACGTGCGCAGCGGTCTCGAGATCCCAGGCTATGCCCGCAGCCGGGAAGCGCACGTGAAGCAAGATGAACTTGAGCGCCGCTGGGGGGAGCTCCTCGATAACCATTCGGATGTCGCGAAGAAGTGGAAGTCAGACCTTGACATTTTCCGCAGTGATCTTCGCGAGTTCCGGCAGGCAGTCGCCAACGATACTGACTTGTGGCGCGCCAGGGAGGCGCACGCTAGGTTTGTTCGGAACATGGAGAAAACTGTTGATGACGGCGGGGGACTTGGCCTGCAGTCCACGTTGGAGCACGCTATTTGGTTCTGGCAAGATTTGTTCAACGTTTATACGCAGCGCATCCTTCGCGTGTTGAAGAGCATCCCCATTCCTCGGTAAGTTGACTGGTCATGAAAGGATTTCATACTTTGACGAGCTTATAGGACCGAATATGTTGACCGTGACGTCGAGTTCGTGCTTGAGAACCTTGACATTTCTTCTCTCAATCTCCTTCCGGGCCATGCATACATGCGCAATATCACAGACATTGAGATCATGGCACCTGGAAAGAGCCGCGCTTCGACGAAGACCGCGTTCGGAACCGTCACCCACATTCGCCTCCAGGCCATGCAGCTTGCTCTCAGAGACGTCTCCTTCTACTACAAGGACAAGACGGCCACCGTTGGTCCGAATGAGTTTATCGGCATCATGCAGTTCGATCTTCCTACGCAGGGTCTAGATCTCGACTTCAAGTTTAGGCTCATCCCAAACACGCAAGAGGGTCTAGCCGAACGCGAACAATCCAAGCGCTTCTTCAAAATTGACCGCGTGGATGTCACGTTGGCCAACGACATCAAGTTTGCAATCAAGGAGTCCAACCACCGTATCCTTGCCTCTGTGTTCAAGCCCGTGCTCCTCCACCGCTTCCGAGACGCGATCGAGCGAACGCTCGAGGAGCACATTGGGGGTATCTTTGACTTTACGGATGCTGTCGCTTTCGACGTCTCGAAACGTTCCGAGGTATTTGCGGACACTGGTCTCGGTCCCGCCGCCAGCTTTGCTGCCGCGATTTGGAGCGAGATCGGTCATCTTAGGAGGCTGGAAGGTGGGGTGTTGACTGGATGGAAGGCGACCAGTACTGGTATCGTCAAGGAAGGGCGTGGGGGTGGACCTACCATCGCTGTGGGTGCCGAGCCTCAGATTATCCCTGGCGAGAAGCATGGTCCTGGTGCTGAAGCGCCTGGCGTGGAAGGGGAGCAGATCGCAGAGTTGGGCGAGGGTCTGGAGCGGGTGAAGACGTTCAAGGAGAGCGTGCGGGACAAGGTGGCCGAGGAGAAGAGGCATGTGGGCTGGAAGAGCGCGGCCTATGATGTGTGAGAGGGTTTCCCGAGCCAGTTTGTTTCCTACCGTATCTGTACTTGTAATTGGTCGTATCGGTATGTGATATCATAACGCCATTGTAATATAAAGACTCGAAGGGTCATACGGAAGAGACTTCGGATCAGCGTTACAGTCTCTGGCTTTGGATCTACGAGAATAAGGATGGATGTGACTGGTAAGCTTCCGAACAATATGAGGCCGTGTTCGATTCTCCGCTTACGCTTGCTGCTTTACATAGCACCGGCTATTGTTCGTTAGAGGCCCGAACTCAAGAAATGGTGTCGACAAGGCAGGAAAAAAGGCACAAACATACATTTACTCATAAAGTAGTACGAGCGCAACAAGGGAAATCACGTCCATGGTTTTCGGTACCGAGTTCTACGATAGCTATCGTGCCGTTCATTCTCTGGTCTCGCTTGGCCGGGCGATAATGTCCGCACGGACATAGTTGTTGTAAACCTCGTCCGACGTTAACAAACTGTCCGTGCTCGTGGTGGTAGGGTACAGGAACGCCGACAACGGCTGCGACAACGTAACCTCGTCAGCGACGAAAACGTGGCAGCGCTATGGAACATTCATCTCACCTCGTGAAACTCGATAAAGGCAGCGGCTGCGAAGAGCAAGGAAGCAGAAGAAGAGGAAAAAGGGGGGAGGTTGAGCGGGGCTTCCTGTGTCTGGTATCAAGACCTCGACTTACATTGAGAGACGTAGCCGTCACCCCGAAGCCCGGTACCGCCGTGAATCTTCTTTCTGTATCCCTCGATGTCGGTGAAATTGTTTGTGTAGAACATCACACCGGTCTCTAGAAACGAAAATGGCGCCCAAGCAGGAACTAGTCAGAGCAATGAACATGGTAGGGAGTGCAAGTGCTTACGGTTTGAGTCGAACTCGACGGCAAGACCGGACTTGTCTGATGAGAGCTTTAATACGGGGTCGTTTCGGACGGTCAATATGTCGCTGACGAGATCGAGCGCTTCTGAGAACTCGGTGAGGTGAATCCTATGAGGAGAGGAGAGCTTGAGGTCGTGTCGAGGGCTCAATAAGTAGTAATCATCTTGAAGAAAACGAGCATGAATGATCCCAAAGTTTGGTCCGTAGAAAGTGGGTGCATAATTGACATACCGTAACCAGCCCTCGGGAAAAGATCGCCGATACGCTTGTTGTCATGGACGTGTGCGCCACTGCTGTTATCGGCCGCCGCGACGGGAATATATTGTCCGCTGGGCAGGGAGTTGGGCTTTAGCTCAGCGATGTAGCTTGCCTGAGGAGTGGTGACTTAGTTTCGAGGGAGTTGGAAATCCACTGAATGTGATTCACCTTGATGGTTAAATCATGGTTCAATACCTTGAGTGTCTTCTCCCCGTCTTGCAAGCTGGCATCGAGATTGAAACCCCAGTGCTGGCGAATAATAGTGAACACGTGTGCAGCATCCGACTTTCCGCTGCACATACCTGCGTTAGGTTGATTGGCGTGACTTGCTTTTGGCCTTGAGGCACGTTGACCAGCTTCGCACGGTAAACGATGACGATACTCCCAAGTTCGTGTTGTGAGGCGGTCGAAGGCTCCAACTTCACCGGTGGTAACAGTACGACGAGCGTTTCGAGATACAGAGTCCCGCTATAACCCTGATCACCATCAGGGGACGTTAGAGTGAGGATGGTCGCGCTCGCATCCGTTCTCGTCGCGATGGACTGAATTTCTGCCTTGGTAAAGAGCATTGCATTATCCAACCGCGCGAGCTTCTTCCAAGCAGCAGCGTCGAACCCCTCGGGGCCGCCGTGAAGGGATACTTCAGGGCTTTCTACGGGCACGCGAAAGTTGGTCAACAACCTATCGGTGTCCGAGTTTCAACAGAGTCCGAACGCACCGTTCGCCCGCGCTTCAAAGGATGAGGCAATACCATTCTTCTGGACGACGTGCGTCCCGACGGGCACCCGGTTGGAGTATCGCCCAATGATGGTGTTCGTGTACTTGGCGGTGCTGTGATCTTTGGGGTCCTCCGGACCGATTACTATGTCGTGTGTCTAGAAAGGGGAAGATGTGTCGGATGATGATCCCCACCCAGAATGGATCGGTTTCATCCAAATCGTACCTTCCCGTTGACCTGAACGATGACCCTGTGAATGGTGACACCATGAGGAAGGATCTTTGTCGACGGTACAACGAAGGATCGAGTTTAACATGGACAGGATCTGATTCCCACAATTTGGCGTAGGCCTACCTCGACTGCCAACGTCGGCGTGAGCGAGCCTGGGAGGACGAGCAAGATGGGTGTATACGGATCGGACATGACCTGTATCTGCGAGGTCATTCGTGGTGGTGGGTGAACGAGTCAAAGGGCGTTCTGTTGCCAGTGACCTCCGTTTACTTATACTCGTTTTTCATATTGCACCCCCCGCGTGACGTGCAAAGCATGGTCACTGTGCAGCCATCATATCTTATCTCTTATCCTACCTCCGGTCTCCGCAGTAAGTACCAGACGATATGCAATGTCCCAATCCAATCACTTATCAGAAGTAGTAAATAACGCTGGGTATCACTCGAGGACTTTGACGGCGTTCATTCAGTAAACTTGTATACTGGGGAAACAAGGGCGCTTAGTTCTTCGGGGAAGATGAAACGGATCGACGGATCGACATACCACACACACCACTGCTCGGTTTCGTCGCAAAGATGACTTCTTTCAGTGCTTCTCCTTCGAGATCCCGATACGGACCATAGTTGGCTTTAATCTCGGTGATAAAGGCATCAACCTGCGCTTCGTCAACCAATGATATCGTACACCCTCCCCATCCTGCTCCTGCGATTAATGGAAGTGTCAGGAACGTTTACGTGGGTACTTATAAGGGGATGTAATCGGACCTGTGACACGGCTCCCATAGGCCCCTGCCGCGAGGGCGAGTTGGGTGAGCTTGTCAATTTCCGGACAGGTGCATTCATACAGCTTTGAACAGCTCTCCTGAGACTCGTTCATCAACTCCCCGAGGGTTTCAAATACAGAGGTGCCCTGATACGCCGCAGGGGATCTCTCTGCGGTCAGACAAACATTGCGAAATTGGAGCACACGCAATGCTTCGGAATAGCAGTGCTTGGCCCGCTTGTACAACTGGAAGTATGCGGTCTCCACTGGAGGTAGTCAGCGACCGCATTGCGCGCAAAATCGATGGGTCTAGCCGACCTTCAACCCACGAGAGATATACGTCCTTGAATAGAGCCTCGCCCATGCCCGACCACTCGATCATCATCTCCAGTGTCACCCCGAGCTGATCTCCGTCTCCTGTGCCTTCTGGCTTCAAGCACTCGACCGCTTGTACCATTCTCTCTAATCCCTCTCTCACCTTGTCCACACTTTCCTCCGTTTGGTCCTCCGGCTCGCCTATGAATCTGGCCATGACCTCTCTCAGAGTAATGCGCTCCCTTAGACCCACCTCGACACCAAGGCGAACTGCAAGCACGCGTGCGGCACCCAGTGATTCGACGACACGTAGGTTGTACTGGTATTTGGCGTGCACTGCTTTATCCGATACGACGAGCGAGTTCGCGCAGACCAATGTTGCGGACGGAGAAGGATAGCCTGGCCGAGGGCCAGGGAGAGGAATCGTTTCGGCACTAAGTTTAGGAAAGAAAGAAATGTATAACGCGGAACCTGCGAGAGAGATGACAGATGCTGCTTGATCCATTCTTAGACGCGGACTAATGTCAGCAGAAACCGAGGGTGACTCAAAAGAGTATTACGGACCCTCCACTGTTGACCCCTTCATTGTATCATCGGGATGAACATAAAATCGGTGTTAATAAGGTGCACGCACCAACACGTTTCTCGTTCTCTACAGCCATTTCGACAAGAGTGCCTTTCGTCGGTGCAATGGCCGGATCTTCGAGGATCCCATTGACCGCTAAAAATGCCAGGGTTGACGAGACGACCATCGCTGCGCTCGATGACAGCCCCGAGCCAGCTGGGACGGTTCCCGTCACAAGCAAATCGACGGGGATAGGTAACGACTTGAGACCATTCAATTCAGGGTTAAAGTAATGGTTCAAAACTCCCTGGAATGGTTCATGTTGTCTTCAACACGCAGATGAAGCAGAATAGGATGGGTAATGCGACGCACGTAATACCCGGCTTTCACGTATCCCTCCCATCCCAGCGGAGCCGTATGGATGTCGAGATGCCACGCGTCGATGTGGACGGCGTCAGCTGGCACATCCACTTCCTTGGGCAAAGGCCCCACAGAAGGTTTACGGGTTGGTGCAAAGACTCGGCGCAGGTATTTGCGTTGCAGATTCTCGACGACAGCATGCCCCGGACTGTGGGCGTCCATGTTGATGGGTGTCCTTGGCGCACATGCAATCAGGATATCATGTTCGATTGCAGTAGGAAAGACGCCAAACAAGGAGTAGTCGATATGTTCACCTTTCGAGGAGTACAGTCAAACTCGGCAAGATTGCATGGGTCAACGAAATGGAAACCTACCTATCAAGCTGTGCGTCGGAAGAATAGAGTAAATCACCGTAGAAAAGGCGGAGAGATCAGGGTTCCCACTCACTTGACACGTCCTGGTGCCCGCGCGATATAGGCCGGTGTTCGTCCGAACCTGGCCGTAAACTCACGAGCAAGGTTATCCCAGCGTTGGCTAAGAAGGCCCGTAGGAACCCGGAGCTCAAATGCGGAGTAACCGGTAACTCACGCGTGTTTCAGAGATGTACCAAGATTCTGGTACACTTGCTCGAGATCTGTATAGACAGGAATAGGAAGAGCGGCAGCCATGGATGCGTCAGGATCAAGTCCGGATCCCGTACACAAGTAGAAGCAAAGTGACCGTCGTGATAGCAACGACTATCGGTAAGGTCCGTTATTAGCGACCATACTAGAATCATCACGATTTTCCCACTTTGAATCAACATTATTTCTAAAGATTCACTGGTTGCGTTCGAGTTGGGGATTGATGAAAGTAAGGACTCAGTTGGAACGGAGAAATGACTGAGGGCGCTGCGATCAAAACGAGTGGTATTAAAGGAACTTGGAACCGAACTAGTACGCTAGTGTATCGGATATGTAGCGAGAGGCTAGAAGTATTGTAGCAAAATGAAAACTGTACAGAATGGAGACTATACCATATTCAACAGGAATGATCGTTACCTGACCAGCGGTAATCCGAATCACGCATTATGGACCTTCATGGAACCTTGCCAGCTGCATATTTTATTTTGGGCTTCAGTATAAAAAACCTCTTGCAATCTCTGAGGTGATACCAGGTGTTTCCTGTAGGATGCGACAAAGAGCGGGCCTCAACTTCACCCTGGGTCTCTAGACCGCGGACCGGGGGAAGGGCACCTCTGGTATTCGGTTGCCCAGAGTAGAACATGAATTCAGGCAACGTTTCGCAAGATCCATTGGTTCGACCGGATACGCGAAGGGGGATCGTGTACAGACGAAAACATGCAGGTGTCAGTGCGGCGGACTGGAATGAATGTTTGTACGACTCCGAGTCAGTGGGGCTTGAGGGGCCGGGCACACAACGAAATCAGTCAAACAAAAGATGTGATGGTACTATACAAGAGTCGATGCGCCCATAATGCGTTGGACCCTCGAGTCGGGGGAACTTATTTATTCTCGGTTGGCATGAGCAAATAGGGTTATAGTACAGCAAAGCATACGCCGTTGGACCACAGACTTGTCAAGCCGCTCGCCGAACGCTTGAGCATGCTAACAAACAATCTGACTTGTTTGTCTCGTAGCTCAGCCATCGGCAGGGACGAAATTCCAGTATCGCAGCTCGCTGTCAATCCCAGACCCAAACAGGACGGGCTCTCCCTCATGTGGTGGTAGCTGAAGGTACCACCAGACCGTTTGCCCACCGTCTTGCACGCTAATGTCCATCGTGTCATTCACTGTGCAGAACTCAGAGAGCAAGGGGAAAATACCAACGTGTATGTGTTGACGATGCTCTGCCTGATGGCCCAAGTATAGCCACCAGAAGGGAGTGTTACAATGAAGCCGTTCCCCATGGCAATCTCGAGATTCGGCGCGCTAAAGGGAGAGACGGTTTGCGTGCTCTGGTCGAAGTCATTAATGGTCCACTGCACGATCCGCGATCAGAATGTCGACGCGTGAATTTCGAAGTCACACAAATTGGACGAACCTTTTGGGTGAGTGAACTATTAAAGCCGGTGACGGTCACATTGTTATCTTGTCGTAATTGAGAGCGAGGGATTGTCCGGTAGGCAAACCGTTGATCACATTGACGATGTAGTAGTTTCCCGCAGTCAGTTGGGACATTGTTGGATGTAGATGGGTGGAAAGACTCTAAGTGATTGAAACTGGGCTGCATGGATTTTATACAGAACCGAAGTAGTCGGATCCGAAGCTGTGGAAGCTTACGATGAACCGACTGACGTCCTGTTGAATGTGGGATAGTCTCCATTCTGTACAGCTTTCATTTCATTACACTACTTCTAGCCTCTCGCTACATATCCGATACACCAGCATAGTTCGGTTCTGCATTCCTTTAATACCGCCCGTTTTTATTCGCAGCACCCTCAGTCGGAATGGAGAAACGACTGAGGTATGCACTCCTTCTGCAATACTAAGCGCTGGGCCAATGCTGGGCCAGCACATCAAATGGGGATAGTGTCGTAAAATGGTGTACCGGTCCAATCACAGTCCTCGTTCAGCCTCGCGTAGGTTCGCGAAATCCTTGAGAAACGCAACGTAACAAGTCGCTCTTGCAGATGCCGCCCGCCCTGGGGCCACCAATGATGACGGACATTACGGGCCCCTCTCGGCATGCATGTGGCGCGGGTGTAAAGCTTGGCTTGCAATTTCGCGGCCAGTGCGGTGCTAGATATTTCCCCTAGGGTCGATATATAGGATGAGTGTCTGCCTCACCATGGCGCACCGAATCACGGAGCGAGAAATGGGTATTCGAACCAGTCCCTCAGCTAATATGGGGAGCCATGACTTACAATAGTATTCCAGGGCACGGTCTGCAACATTGACTCGACGAAAGGCGGGATCGATGCTGATGATGGCTGTAACCAACTAACAGGGATGCAAGCGGAATGAGGTACTCTGAAGTCTGGGGTCTGGCCCGAGCAATCAACACTCAAAAGGAGACGTCTTCTAATCTTCTTTCCTCGGATTTGAATCACTGAACTCAATGTAATGACGTTCGAGGTGACACTGCCCCCCTATCACATATCAGTGACTTATGGCATAGACTTTACGGACAGAAAATTCTCTCCGATGCAATCCATGTCATCGATGTTCCCGGATTGATCCTCTCGACTGCCGTTGGGAGGAGGCGAACGATGACAGAGGCTCCTTCCGAGACCGTGAATATTTGGTCCGTGGAGGATGCGAGCGCTGGATTTCTACGCCGAGGGGCCGACGCACGGACCAAGAGCCTCATCAACAGGAAAGGAAAATGGTCGCTGCTCTTCTATCGATGGTTAATCGGTCGTCCCTTCTGACTTTTTGTGCACCGAACTGTCGATCGTTCCTCTGCAGCGGCTAGGCCTTCTCACGAGCCAGAAAATGTTATGAATGATTGTGTAAATGAGGAGGGTCTCAAGCACGTACATACCCTTCGACCTCGGCTAAATAGAGTCCAAGCCTAAGAGTTCGGATCATCCTGAGATACTCGTGTAAGGATAGTGGGCGAGAGGCAAATTACTTGACAAGCGAGGCCCGAACGGCACGATGTCCTTGCTGTAAGAATAGAAAAATGCTTGGGGTTGGGGATGAGGGTGCGAGCACGATCATCGTGCCAGAACTATTGGTATATTGTGACCAGACCATATAACAACATCTTAAATTGACCCGGAACATTGGAGGGCTCGCCTTTGGCCCAATCGGGCTGTGGGACTAGAACGGCGTCCCAGGCGGTATACAGTTTGCGAATCCTCCGGCCCGAACTTAGAGCGCGATGGGCGCTCTCCAGTCTCGAGTAATCCCACTCCAGGATATGCCTGTAAGGATACAAGACGGTATAAGGCTTTCTTTGTCTCTTCGCCCGAACCTGAGTAATACAGGTGAAAACGTACTGTATTAGTAACAGCGTTGAACTTGCTATCTGCGCTTTTGTTCCTGAGGAGGAGATCACCGGGTTAAGCCTTACTACCACTTCCGTTCGACGTTGTGGCGCCTATTTCGAGATCGCGGACAACGGCACCTGTAAACGCCAGGGAAGAGAGGTCGTCGAGCGATAGGCAGAACGAGGGTCCGTTCCAGCGAAAGAATGTTTGACCATGCAACCTCGGGCCAGAGACCGCAGCTGGTTAGTAGCTGCGCAAGAGTCCATTGAAGTAGGGAGGTAGGGAGTCAGTCGAATCACCAATTTCCCCACTCGTGTAGTGATATTGGTGGTACCATCGCTGAATGCGCCAGTTGGCGGTTGGTAGCCTGAGTTTTGCGCATTGCTGCAAGGCCTGAATGGTTAGAAAACATTTACGTACGTCGGCCTTGTACTGAATGAACTCATCGCCATACTCAGAGGTTCAGCTTATCAGCGAAAGCGGAAAGTTTTAAGATCGCGCCCAGGGCTTGAACGAATAGCCGGAGCTGTCCGAGTCGGGCCCTTAGAAAGAATTTGTGAGGGAGCCTCACTAGAGGAGTATAGCCAATATCTAATAGGGGCCAGTTCCTTGGGAAAAGGGTCGATACTGTGTCAACGAGTAAGCGCCATTGGGCTCGGAAAGGCACGTCGGCACGCTTGATGTCAGATGACGTCGCGAGTTTCTCCTAGGGGCAACTCTCACCTCTCCGAGTTCCCCCCATACAAACGTCTAAACTACAAACACAACTATGGGAAAACGAAAGGCGGGAGGAGTAAAAATCGACAAGCGCAAGCGAAAAGCTAGGAAGACCGCACACGGTGGCATTCCTTCTCGGCCAGAACCAGCCCAACACCATGCCGGCCCAAATGACGGACACTGTCTCGTTACCAACCGGCGGGCTCCAGTACAACTCTGTCACCTCGTGAGCGAGGCAACAGAACCTGTAGTAGTGCGTATTCAACCACTAGCATTTGTGCCCGTTTCTGCCAGAACTCACCTAACACAAATCTTCCTTAGCTTAGAAAATTGGAGTGCGTCTGGAAGCTTCGACCCGAAGAATTTGATGTCAACATAAGGCGCAACACAGTCCATTGTGAGTACTTGTCGATGTATCAGATGCCTAGAGTGGTGATACTAATACCTGCTCTAGTGCGAGCAGACTGGCATTTCCTCTTCAACCAGAGACAATGGATCTTGATTCCTGTGGCAAATGTTCTAAAACAGCTGAGAAAAATATATATGAAAAGGCACTTTACAAGATATGATCTTGCGAAGGTGTGTTTATCAGCATTGCAAATAAAATGCTAAATGAAGGCTTTTCAGATCTTTGTAAAACCAACATATCAGTATTATATCGTTTCCACACCAACCTTACAAGAACCAATATGCAGTTTCTCTGATGTCAATGGGCATCAACATGAAACTCATTTTCCACCTTTTTCCAACCTTGGCACTGTCACAAGCCATGTTCTTCCACATTTTGTGATTTACAATGCTGGTCGCAAATTATTCCATCAAGACATAGATGTTCTCAAAATCATGCTATCCCTTGAGGAGCAAGATCCAAATCACGCAGTTTCAATAATAGGTGATATATGCCATATATATCGTATGTGGATGGAAGTGCAATTACCTGCTGACTATCAGAAGACTCTTCATGATCATACAACTTGGATTCAGGATATTCATAATTGGCAACAGCAGTGTGAGTTTGGATTTCATTCTGGGGATGAAGACCAGGATGTATCCAAAGATCCACCTGATGAACAACTTGCTGCCTATATCAATGAACCTCACTGTGCACCTCCTCCATTGGATTTCTGGGATGACTGGAGACCAACCTGGAATTATCCACAATCATATCCTAGGATGGAGCTTCGCTCACAATTTTCAAGTAATGATTGGGCAGTATCCAGGTATCATGTATTTCTTCCTAAATCAGAGCATTTGTTAGAGTGAGTTGTAATACATACTCACTTACCTTTCTCAATGTATCATGGGAAACTCACCCTTTAACCATCAATGGCAATGGCATGGACTTGGACTACAATGGGGATTTTGCCAGGCATTACTGTCCCAGGGGGGTAGGTTAGTTGCAAACAACCACTAACAAATGAATGTTAGCCAATACTAGGATTTATCCACATCCTCATAAAGGATGAGACAAAGCCGAACAAGATAGCAGCATATGTCTTTCCTGAATTATTGGCAATAGTAGACCCTAGTGCAATCACAGGCAGTAGAAATCCAAAGGCACAACTGAACAAATCACAAATCATAAAGTTGCACCTTCTCAATGTCTTTTATAGGTTTTGTATGCCAATGTTCAATGTGTCCAGCGTTGTAAACGACACAGTGTGTGGGTACGTGGCTTTGCAGCAGAAGGAAACTGGCGAACTTGGGGGGGAAATACATCTGATACTGACGGGTGTAAACACGGTTGCGCGGAAAGGGATAGATTGCCTCAGTCATCTCCAGTGCAGGAACGAAACGATAACAGTACGCCTTCTTGCTGAAAACCTGGGTGCTCGTTATTCAGTCAAAATCTTACGCGGCAAAGGAATCGACAAACCTTTGCCATATTGCACGTGACACGCCCGTCATCCACATAAATTTTGTATAATTCCCGTAGTACGAGTGCCTCCGGAATCAAAAGCCACTTTCCTGTATCAAACAGGCGATGCCAGTCTGGGCGCACTAAAGTTCGAATCAATATGGCCACCGTCCGGTAAATACAGTCCCTAGTACTACTCACGGGAGATTAGGTTATGCGGTCCATTCAGGCCAAATTCACCAGGATTGTATCCCCAGACATACACTGATTTCTCAACCTAAGAAGCACGGCAAATGTCAAACCATGATATATTAGCAGCCCATCGCATAGGACACACCGTTGGACCGTCCGTTCTCTGGGGGACAATACGACATACGTTGATAGGGGTCGGGCAGTTTGTCAGAAGGCAGTGATTGTTGTGCGGATCAGCACGCCGTGTCGCGGATTTTGCAGATCGTGACACATTAGATGGGAGGACCATTTCCCTTGTAGGCGATGGTTGATGGCCTTGCCCTTCTTCAGCGGCCGAATGGTCCATCGTTGCAGGTGAATCCGGCAGAAGAGGGCGTGAACAGATGACGGACTAGAACGAGCGAGAGAAGAGAAGACAAAGAGGGAGGGAAACGAAGGGTGGGGGTGCTGCATCTACAGTACACTATATATACCGCAAGCCAGCCAGGACTCCAGGCACTACTATGCGATGTCAAATGGAGTGTGGAGGTGGAGCCGCTGGGTCACTATCATCTTCTGAACTCTGGATATTGAATGTCAAATTTTCAAAGCACATGTCGTGTGCATGGAGAATCCAAGGTGTAATCTCGAGACATCGCATTCCGCACCAGCACCTGGCAACAGCAGAGTCGCAGACATCCTGTCTTTAAGATACAGGGGAACTGACATACCGTATTCCCCGAGTCCGGTGAGTCCCGAAGTCATGGAGAGTGGAAGTTGGTGCTCTAATGATCCGGATGGACCTGCACGTTTGTGTGACCTTGCAGCTTCTCGTACGGCCCATCATTGTGTTCAGGTACCCCAGTTGCAGTTTCGGTTTGTGGCCGACCAGACCCATGAGGACGACACGTTTCATTGCTGCTGTCGCCCGCGCCTCCCGTATGTCCTGTAGACTCTCGCGTGGCGATGTCCGAGTCATGGTCCACTCCAGCACAGCCCATCGTCACCTGGTCGTCTTTCTCCCCCTCGAGCGGTGTGCTGGGCTGATTGGCATCTTAGCGTGCGATGACATTCGCTTTGTTTGCCGTTCAACTCGTTACCAGAGCCAATTGGAATGCCTACGGCCTGCTGACCCCGTCATGTCACCCGAGTGCTTCCCCCGGCTGGCTCTCAGCTATATTGGAATGCAACCACTCACCTGTTGAATACCATAGTGAGGCCATTAAAGCCCAAAATGTCGAACAGTACTTACGAAAAGTCACAAGTAACAATGTGATTATATGACGAGTGGCTATGTACCACGTATCTCAAGGTGATGTTGACGAAGAGGTCGTCTTTGTGCAGTACTTGAGAAATCGGTGGGCACTGTATCTCGCCAAAATTTGATTGATATATTGATCAATCAGTCATGCGTGTAGCTTGAGGCTAAAATAGCTTCTTGACTCATTCTCCTGACTCCGAAATTCCTATTCAGATACAGAGGCAGGGCCGATGATCGTAAAATCGGTGAGGCAATGATATCTCTAGATATTCATGATAACCTCCCACAGAGACCTACTACATGGACAACTTTATGTTTTAGTTTCTCGGACTGAATATCATTCCTTCACCAAATTCCCGATGCGCCATAGCCCCTTCAGGCATATTTCGGAAGTGCATGTCCGATAGCCATACCAACTTATATCCTCTGTGCTGCAGTTCATGCACTGGACAAGTACACATGTCAATGAGATATGCGCTTACATGATCACGCTAATCCATGGATCATACCACTACATTATGATACAGCAACGTGAGGACCGCCTCTTCCACGTCCCCTAACCCCCCCGCGTCCCCGTCCGCCACGATCAGATCCAGGAATGAACCCCCTCCCTCGAGTATTACCAAAGCCTCCTCTCGGTGAATGAGGGAACCCGCCCCGACCGCGACCACGCACGGATGGATTGTAGTAGTGATAAGTTCCATCAGCAGCCTCTTCATCTTGATTGTGAATGCCTGAACTCGAGGCATCGCGCTGACTATGGTCAGCCGATGGTTCGCCCAGTGCTTTCGTTGCGCCGTCACCATTCGGTAGTCCTCTTTCTCGTCCATGGGTAGAGTCTCCTCTATTTCCGTATCCTCCAGACGTGCGGTTCACCATTGGTACCGCTGACGACCTCGTGGGTGCTGGTGTGCTTCCTACTGCTGCGTACGACCCCTTGGGCTGAGATCCGTTCGCAAAACTAGTACCGCGTCCTCGATTGGGGTTCGCCATGATGGCGACAGGTGCAGATGCTTGCCTGCGTCCGTAATAAGCATCAGTCTGGAATACAGGTGGGCGAGTACATACCTTTGTGGAGCGGGTCGGAACCCGGCTACCGCTAGTTGGCCATGAGGGGGCCGGATAGCAGGGTACGGCCCGGCGCGAGGTTTGAAAGGCACGCTCGGGCGCGGTGGAGGTGCGGACGTCGGGTTTGTGGAAGCTATGAACTGCGGATTACTTAAATTCAAACACGAGTTGAACTCCACCGTCGCTCCGCGGTACTGAGAGCATCTAGGACAGCATTCGGTGAGGAAAAGGACTACGGAAAGGATTGGTTAAGCACCTGTCACCGAGAGTGACTCCCGCCATAAAAGGGACGTCCCAGACAACGTCCATTGATTTCGAGCTGAGCCCAATGACAACGCCTTTCACGGACAACGGTACACTTCCAGAATCCTGCACCATCGTGACGCGATCGCCAAGAGCAAAGTGCTGATTCTGTAACCTGTAGATTGCATGCGCAGGCTTGAGGACAGCATGACGTGGGATGTTCTTGACCATGGCTTTTTTGATTGCCGCCGTCGACCTGTTCTTGCTGATACTGTCTGCAAACGCTTCGATCTCTCCCACGGTCACTTTTGTGAGCTGGTCGGAAAAGAGAGAAACAGGCTCGAATTCGCGGACTCCCTTTGACTTCAGCCAAGCTTTGACGTCCTTGACACGGGCATCTGGGTTCTCGATAAAAATGTCGGACGCGCGAGCCATGTCTGAAGGACAGCTCGATCAATGTCCAACGATGGAAGTTTCAAAGAAGATTTACCATCCCCATTCTGATCAAGCACTCGGAATACTTCGGGGAATGTTTCCTAGAAATGCCCGGCGTAAGTGAAGTAAACTATATCTTAGTGTGACGAACATTACCTTGTATTCCCGTATTAGATCAATCGTTCTTTCGCTGAACTCCCAATGTCGCCCCTCCTTCCGCGAATAGTCGATAACCTTCAAACTCTTCGCCTCAAACTTGAGGCTGAGACCCAAGTTGTTCTTCGAATTGTCGGAGGTTAACACCATAAAACTAGACGTTATCTTGGACAACGCTCGACCCGTAATATGGAGCATGTTGGCAATCTTGAATGAGGGATAGTATTGCTGGGAAACGCGATTATGTACAATCGCTTTGAACTTGTCGTTTTCCGTTTTATCCGAGGGGAAGAACTGTTCGGGACCCATTCAATCATAGGAACGGAACGATGAAGTATTATCGCGTACGGCAAGAATAACTGATAGAGCCTCGTTGGTAGTACTTGACACTTGGGCTGCGACGCCGTATGCGTGTTCCCCAAGGAAGAAGATTTTGCAACCGTCTGGAAACTCCTCCGACAAGGGTGGGGGTTCCCTCTCAAGGAAACGTGGATCTTCGGAAGCCACTTGCGAAATTACCATCTGAACCGCTTGCTCGATCTCCTTGTCGGGTCCTTCATAGTCCTTGACAAACGCTCCAGTTTCCAGGCGTTTCATGCCTATTGTACCAATGAGCATCGTCGTGCCGTAAGGCAGGATGCTTACCTTTTAAAGGTTGTGCATGAACGAGGACCTCTACATCGCCAGTGATAACTCCACACTTCTTCGAATACATCTGCTCGATCCGCTCTGCCTTCATCTTCCAGTGACTAAGACCTTGCGATGCGTGTGGGTTGGCGACGATCTTCGGCGCGCTCCCTGGTATGATCACTACTTCCTCGTATTTGAACAACGAATCCGACACAGCGACAACACGTCCTTCCTGTAGGAATGGCCAACCAATAAAGGTACGCTTTCCCACCATCTCCTTGGCAACTTCCTCCGTCTTGCGATTCTCGTGCGGGTTCTGGATATGTACAATCATCGATTTGTTACGGCTCTCCGATCCATGAACATTCACGCCATGGAAACCTAGCGTGGCCGTATATGGTAACGTGTCCAGAGATGGGAATCCAGCAAGGGCCGCCGCGCCGAGAAAAACGCCGTCGCATAAACCGGGAACGAGATGAAGGCCGTCCAGGATTGGGAGGTCAAAAGGTTCCATGACACAGGTGCAGCGATATATAGGGGGAAAGAAATTCGGCAGGGAGGACGGGTATACAGTCGGCTCTCCAGTGCTGAACGAGAATTTGGTGCTGGTTCCGAATGTATTGCGCTGTTTTTCCTCGGCGCTCAGGCGGTGTTCACGGGCTAGACAAGGCGAGGGGTTGAGGCGAACGCGCATAAGTGAAGAGGAGAGAAGCACGCACATGCCATGGCTCTGAGCAGCCTATTCTCATCTATGAAGGGGATTTTGACAATGGCTTCCCATTCCTGCTTCTTTCCATTCAGATCTTGCTCAAATTCCAAGGGATAGAAGTCTAGGATAGGAGAATTCAGGTGATACATTAAATCCTGAGATTGTTGTGAGAACAATCATCAGGAGGAGCAGAACATAGATTACTTGATATGCAAACGGTATAAGGTCCTTGCTAGCCGAGGGTAAGACCCCCATTAACTGCTCGAATGGATGGAAAGGCTTCCCGAGCTCAAACTCGAAGGTCATGTCTTCCAGACCTAGCAGATCTTTAGAAACAAATGAGTCACCGTATTGAGGAAAGTTAATGTCAGATATACCTGAAATACGTGGGGCATAATGGTAGTTGTAGAACCAGCTCCAGGATGCAACACCACTGTAATAGTAATGCATTACCCACTGCAAGCCTTCGGCATACCTGAACATCAGGGCCCGCATTTGCTCTGGATTGTCGTACGATATATTAAGCTTCCCCTATTCATAGAATGATGGTGAGATGGACCAACCAGCGATCACGTCCTCCGACCCACCTTGTAATACTCGCGCTTCCACTCGTCCATCTTGTCATTGATAGATTTTTCGTATCGTGCATCAAATCCCCCACCTTCCTCGTCATCCTTGACAGGAGCCTTCTCATACTTCTTCAACACACGATCGACAGCTAACCAACTCTCCTCTTCATCCTCATCCGAAACGTCTTCCCATTGATCACCGTCTTCGGCCCCGTTTGGCTCAGACCCAGGCTCAGGTATAGGTTCCTCCGTTGAACCTGGGAGACGCCAAGTGACAAGATTCTGGTCCTCGTCGTCGTATTCGTCCCACGTAACACACAGATGCAAGTCTGCGCTGAGGGTGGAGATAAAGCTGCGATCTCGGGCCGGAAATGTGTTCGGCATGGTGAGCGATGTATTGATGCTTGGCCGTTTCCCTGGGTTGTCCGTTACAAACTTCTTCACCTTATCGAATATTTCTCGCTGGGCTTGGGTTAAAACTGCTCAAACATAAACATGCGAGCTATTAGTTTCGCTAGTGGCTCACGCGTGAAACCACAAACCAAGGCCGGTCCGTCTGCGTGCCACCTCTGTCTCGCGCCCATGTTTTCTCTGCTTCCCCTTGAACCAATTGGCGTCGGCGTATTCTTTCTCGAAAATGTCACGTTCCCAGATCCTCATCTCATCAAGCACCACATGAAGCCGTATCATGCTGATTGTGCCACTCTCGTTGATATAGCCATCTGAGAAGTATGACATGAGCGACGATAACATAAGAAGCAAGATCCAAGCTCACCAAGTGAGGGCAAAACCTTCTTGTACACCTCAAATAGCCTCTCCAGACCATTCTCGTGGATATGTAGATCGGGAAGGTTGGGTAAGAAATCATTCCCGACGAAAACGGCGAGAAGTATGAAGTCGTCTATAACTCGTTCTAGATTATAGTCGAATGGCAGAACGGACTCGATATCGCGGAATTCTAGGTTCAGGTATTCGCGCATCAAGGAAAGATGTAGAAGGTAGAAGTTCTGTGACTCCAAACTATGTATGTAGTGAGAAAAGATTCGCTTAAATTGAGAAATGACTTACTTTCCACCCCCCTTCTTTTTAGCGGACGGCCCAAACTTGACTTCCTCACGAAGAAGACAGAAGTGTGGGTCGTGACTAAGCAAACCCAGCATGATAAGATCAGCGTCAAGGCCATACAAGCAATGTCGGACATTTGGGTTGTAGTCCGGCTGCGCACGCGATAGCCGGATGTACTCCATAATCTTGTGTTCTCCTTCCCCAGGGACTTCGTGACCTGAAAGTACAACCTGGATATCCCTCCAGTTCGCATCTTCAGTTATCTTTTTATTCACAAAATATCTTAGTTGCTCCGACAACTTCATCATAAAGAGGGTTCCTAAGGAGCGTTGTGAGGAACCGGAGGATAATATCAGAAGCCACACACCTGGCGTGATACAATTACTGTCAAACGCTTTCTCGACGGGAAGGTCCTCTCCCTTTGCCTCTGCCTTCTCGCGAACTTCTTTTGCTTCCTTCGCCGTGCGGAAACGACGACTACGCTGTTGATTCATCTTGGCCCGTGGGGCAACACCATCCACAGCCATGAAAAAGAGCTTCTTCGGTTTAATTTTCCCGAATAGGAGGTCCACGTATGCGAATATGGATGTGAATATCTGTTCCTCTGATAACCGAAAATGTGCATCGTCGTCATTGGGGTGCGAACCTGTGGGCAGACATTAGAGCGGCCAACTACCGACTGGCTGGAGAAATCGTACAGTTGTGTATGATTCCATTGAAATCGAGGTACAAGTTATCTGGATAACACATTAACAAGACATGGGACAGTAGAATGTCTCAAATTGCATCACCGAATTCTGGGATCTTATTCTCTTGAATGAGTTGAGACGTTAACGGGTACCGCTCACTGTACATTCCTTCAGACCATACGATTCGCTTTCGCAAGAAAACGGTAACAACTCACGAGATATAGCGGAAGAACTGAGAGAACGGAAAGATTATTGCCACCCTGTGCCAAACGTTCTGACCCATTACGCACCTTTGGGATACCTTTTGAGAAACGGGCATAAGAAACTATTCTCAACCGCCAAATGAACGTGTACTCACCCATAGTGTACGAAAAGATCCGAAGTGGGATACAGGCAATAACGGAGTGACTGACAGCACGCTCGCAAACTGGCTTTGGCAAGGCTCACAGCCACACGGGTCGTGGAAGTCAAATTAGTCATCAAGCGCCTGTCACAATTGCGGTGGCAAGACTTTAATTATGGCTCAATATGCATTTCTAGTGCGCACAACCATGCACTCCATCATTGATGAGGCCTGAGGGGTGACCGTGGGTTACATCTCAGTAAAACCCAACGTATGGTGCCGTATGGTATACTCCAGGTATCGCAAGATCCTTGTTCTGCGCACGCTCTTTATATATGGGCGGTTGATTCAAGCACACTGTGAGTCCTTACAGATCCAAGCCATCGTGGATGTTTTACGGGTAGATTCGCGTGCCACTGTAATAACCATCCTTCAAGCCAGCCACGTGGAGACGACGTGCAGGACTGAACACGATAGGTGGCAGGCAGTCGGAGCCACGTGCGTCAAATCTCTGTCCAGAGAGACACCATCCGTATCGTACTGCGTTGCGTCAAGTGAACTTTCAGAAAATTCGTGGATGCCCCATCCGGTTTCATGTGGGCGTTCTTCCAGGGTGCGGATGCGCACACGACACTGACGACCTGCAGAGACGGTCTGAGGAACAGGCCGTCTAAGGTGCCTAGACGTCGAGTAAGTATGGTGAGACCGCGTGCCAGCGGGAGAAAAAATCCTAACCTTTGTGGGATCTACCCGGTAAAACGCACGTTGTCGAGCTTCAATAAATCAGGAATGCACAAAACGCAGAGAACCTTTCAAGATGGCGACTGAGCGACGGCTGGCTCCATGTTGGGCATAAGGATAGACCTCAACGAAATGACACGCCTTGACTACAACCGGATATGTGTACTTTTTTTGTTTCTAACAAGTCGGATGGCTAAAGAGACCCAACGTCGCAGGAGCCACGTGGTTTAATCGGATGTCAGGGTCATGCGATCACCAATGCATTCGACATTACCTGAGCCTGACCTGAATTTCGTTATCAGACCAATAGCTACATCGAGCACAACCCAGCAAGTCAAATCATCAAAAAGTGTGGTTCAGCCCAGGATCGAACTGGGAACCTTCTGTGTGTGAGACAGAAATCATAACCATTAGACCACTGAACCTATGTGGTCCAATGGTAGGAACCACTAATGACATGGAACTACCTAAATAATAATTAACCCTAAGAATATGTTATCATCAAGCAGCTACTACTCGCGCTTTACTTCTTTCCTCTCTCTGGGCCAAAGAAGTTGAGCAGTCCCCCACGATTGGTAGCCCCTCCTTTGGGCTTCGGAGCGGATTTTGTCTGCAGCTTCCCAACACTCTCTTCCTTAACTACCACTTTTGGTTTCGCTTCGACTTTGGGTTCTGAGGTTTTTTTCGTTTCCCTCCCCTTACCCTTACCCTTTGGCTTTGTTTCTGCTTCCTCCTCTTCGACTGACTCGTACGACGAATAGTCTTCCGTTTCTACAGTGCGGTGTCAAACAGTGGCCTCACGAGGCTTCGTTGGGCAACATACGCATATATCCTTTAGTATCTGTTGTCGTTCGACTTTTAATGACGCGTCGCTTCTTCAGTCCGTTACGGCCAACGGGTATAACCTTGCGCGGTTTTCTCCTCTTTGGTATCACGGGCATGTGGTCGGATTCCTCGTCTTCACTCGTTACAGGTGGCACTGCCACTTCCTTCTCGGGTTCCTTCCTTTCCTCTTCCGACTCTTCCGACTCTTCTCGACGAGCATAAGCATAGCCAACACGAGACACGTGATCAACTTGTTCTGCGCGCCTGATGAGTTACGGCTCAACATGTGAGGTGGAAGGACACACCATCGTCGATATCCATCATAGCTCGCAGGCTCATCTCTGAATCCGATGTCATAGTACTCTTTCTTTTTGGGCGTCGCCGGCCGAGCATGCGAACTTCGCCGTCGTCATCCTCCTCTGAATATACTAACCCTCCCTTGACGGATGATCCGGTAGTACTTTGATTGACCTTCACCAAGAAGGGCTCGGACTCGGACTCGGACTCGAACTCCGAAACTACGTCCTCTTGAGGCTTTCTCTTTATTCCCCGCTGGACATAGCTCAGCCGAGCCTTTCACGAAAGAAAATGCGAGACATACTTTCTGAGCATCTACACTAGCGACGCTGCCAGGTCCGGGCTTGGAAATCGACGGCTTCGTGAGCTCCAGTCCTGGCTTTTTGCTCACCAAGGGGTCCTTGGCAGCAATAGTTGAATCGGGCTCTAACTTGGATTTCTTCTCTTCCCTTGTCTTGCCTGCAACTGGCTCTTTCCCTTTGGTCTTTGCCTTGCTCCAGTCTAGTTTCCCTGAGGGCTTTGGCCAGTCCCTAGGTTCAGGTTTGAGCAGCGTCGTCGTCGCGGAGGCCTGCGCTTTCGCGTCCAAAGATGGTGCCTGGCCTTTCGTCGTCTGTTGTTCTGCCTTTTCAGGGACTACAGCTCTCGCCGTCGCCTTCGCAGGTACATCCAAAGTCCTTTTGGACGAGGATGCTGTACTTTGATGAACAACACCGGCTCTGCGCTACAGAGACATCAACGGAGGAAAAATAGCTAGATGTCCACGCCAGTTGACCTTTACATGGGGTCCTGTGATTTTCCCGGAAACGGAGAAAGACGCGATCCCGCCTTGAGCGTCCGCCTGGTGAACTTTGAAACTTGGAGTACAGATGAATCCTGCGTCCTGTGCTTCCGGATCAACAGGTCAAAGGAGGGTCGAGAATGCATTTACACGCACGCCTAGTCGCGACGGGGATAAACTATATATATGCACTGAGTACAGGCGGGAAAACTGCAACTTGGTCTCTAAACAGAAAGTTGAAATGTGCATGAACCGGTTTGTGTGGACGAGATACGCACCATCTAGTGTGCGCGCGTCCACGAGCAGCACTTTGCTCTGGTGTATCACGTCCATCTCAACCCGATCCTCTTCGAACTCCAGGTCTATGTCCATTGTGTCGGATTGTTGGGTGTCCGAGCGTAGGATCGTCAGCGAGGGCACTTCTCCGGAGACGAGGTACGTAGGCACAGCCGGCGTCTCCGTATTGCGTACGGCGTCGTAGTAATGTTGTAGCTGGCTTTTTCGGACAAGCAATGATGGTCAACGGGGGAACAAGAGTACGGAACGCCATTTAAAAAAACGCTCACTTCTTCGCGTCATTGACGTGGATCCCAAGTTCGCGACTGAGTGACCTGAACGTGACCTGGAAGATGCGGGGAGTGAGAAGATGCTGCACCGCAAGGCTACACACGGAAGAAAATGCGTACGATGTTGCGTTTTACAAAGATCTCTTTGTCGAGGAAATCTCTAACGTCTTTGGTCGTCATCGTGGAACAGGGTGAAGTGCGCGACGCGTGTGTGGCGTTAATATCGCCAACTCATTCCCACGCTCAACTCAGGTGTAGTGTTAAGTACTGTGTGGCAATGGGTGTTACAACATGGATTTTTCATACATTGTTTGAAGGCAATGTTCCCTCAACTTGGTGGAAAGCCAGCTTTTGGTCATGTTAATCCCAGCTCGAGCTAAGCCGAGACAACATTGAACGTGGTTGGTACAAACTGTACATGTTTGGTTTGGAAGCACAGACATCACAAAAAGCAAAACTCTGAGATTACGTGATGTGGCTGAGATGTCATTGGCGACATGAGTTGCAATTAGTTGATGATATCATGGATTGCAAGGGGTTCACAAGGCTTCATTGCATTTGATGTGCTTAATATAATACAGTATCATAGATAGTTTCTTGCACCTGTCTTCTGATAATATAAAATAATGACATGCTTCTGAGTTTTTGAGATCAGGTGTTGACTACAGTGCATCATACCCCTCCTGAGCCCCCCTGCATGCACCATATCAAGGTCACACAGACCAGCAAGACAGGTCAGTCACTGAGTAGGTTGAGACAGATGTGCCAAGCATGTCAAATGGTCTCATGGATGCACAAAATGAGTCAGATAGAGATGAGGGCCCACAAGTAGCCAGGAGGCTAGGGCTGCCAAAGCTCAGTTCTGAACCTAGGTTCAAACCTGAACTGAGCTGAACTGAACCTAATTTGGGTTCAGTTCAGGTTTAGGTTCAATAGTAGGTACAGTAGATTCAGGTTCAGATTCAGGATTCAAGAGATTTTGAAAAACTGGTTTGAACTGGTTCAAATCAGAGAATCAGTTACCTCCTATAGTATTTGTGTTATGATTCATTTCCTTTTCTCTTACTGTACCAGTAGTCTGCAAGATTGATCCCTGCTGAATGCTATTTCTTTCTCCTGTGCCAACTCTGCCTAGTCACCACTATTCCCACATCACTTGCTCCATCAGCACTTTCCCTCATCCTGGTCATTGATTACAGATAGTACTCACCAGCTAATTACTTAATACTTCTCTTCCTGGTAATGTTCTCCCATGTTCCCTTAGTATATAAACCCTGTAGTTGTACTCTGGTTTCCTTATGCTAGTTCTCTCTTGTACTATCACCATCTACAATTGCTTCTCTTCACTAAGGCTTTGTCCTTGTGAGATCTTGTTGAGACTAGCCTCCTCAACCCTATTTGTACAGGTGAGGACCTCTTGTGGGCATTGTGTCACAATACTCTGTGAGGCATAGTGTTGAAAAACAGATACCTACTCCAGAATGTAGAGCAGGTAAGTATAAATGAAAGGGGGTGTGATAGGTTCAACCCCAAAGGGATTCTGGAAGAGCAGAAACTTAGAAGGGTAAAGTCCAGGACTGACTGACTCTCTTTCAGTGCAGAAGTAAGCAACCCAAACACTCCTGGAGCAGGCAGGCAATGTTCCAAGTTATCAGAATGTGGGACATGTTAAAGTTGCAGTGGAAAAGATGGCAGAATGGCATAAAATGTGGCCTGGACACAGTTTCTTGGTCATTAGATGATGAGTGCAGAAAAATGGATCCTATTTTGGACATGAATACAAAGATATACTGGACCTGAACTGTTTCAGGTGCTGGAAATACTACCTATGATGCAAGGAAATGTGTGTAAGGTAATTTGGCTGAAACCAGATGGTATGTAGACACAACACAGCCAGGTCCAGCATTGTACTGTAGTAATTGTTATGACCAAGCCCCTAAGGGATTGGGCAGGACATATGGAGCTGTTGCTCCACCCAGTGGCAAGGAGAATAGTACTCCTAGAGGTCAGGGATCCTGGAAAGGACTACCAGGAGAAGGAACAGGGTAAGCCTGTGAGACAGACAGGCTGGAAGGTGGAGGAACCCGAGAGGGTTCAGAGAGAGATCAGGAGGCCAAGGGAGAAGGCCGGAGGATGAGGGAACTGCAGGGAGTACTGCAGGGGACAAGGATGGAGGCCAACATCAAGTTGGGACAGAGGAGGCTTCGGGAGGACGGAGTGTGACAAAGGCAATCAGCCACAGGCTGTTACAAAACGCTTCCTCATTAGCTTAATTTTTCGTACACTTTCCTACACTTTTGTACACTTTTTACTTATTACCTTCGGACTGTACACTTTACTACACTATTTACTGTACTATAGATCACATG
>JBBPJV010000286.1:0-29473 GCA_038088915.1 Sutorius aff. eximius
CCTGCTACGTCCCGAGCGACCCAAAGGGTGGATCCGGCGGTTGAGCATGCCGTCTGTCAACATCGCGTTCTCGCTCGACGCCAAGAAGAGCACGAGCACGCTCGGTCTGAAAGCGGGGCTACCCCTTCCCGCTGAGAATGGTCGGCTTCGAAAGCAAAGTTTCGACCATAGCATTAGCCATCGTACCATGACTGGGATCGGCCGATGAAGCGTCCCTCGTCAGCTCGGATATCTATTGGATTTCGTCATTCCTCTCCGATTATGGTTTTTCGTCTACGTAGGACACCCAGCTTGCTCTTGGTTTTTCTCCGTCTCTATTCACGGCTGCTTGGCGACCCGATGACGACGCGTATTTATCAATCATGCACATATATATTATGGAATCAAGTCTGGCATGGGGTATGTCGTGCGGGCATAAGTACTATGGTAAATCAGCCAATCTGTCGGCATCGCCAAAAAAAAAAAAAGCAAAAACAGGAAAGAAGAAAGCACGATCCGACCATTCGGACCCGCTCCAACACCTCCAACCGCACTCCTCGGACAAGCGATGAACGATGACGCACGTCGCACGATCCGTTTCTCATCTACCTTTTACCCTTCTTCTTCTTGTTTCCACCACCGGTCTTGCCTTTCTTCTTCGACGACTGGAATCCATCTTCTTGTTCTTCCTCACCTGGTGCATCCGTGGGATTGTCCGTCGTCGATGGCTCTGTGGCAGACGGTGGCTCCTCGCCTGCAAGAGGCTTCTCAGATGGGGGCTTCTCAGACGGGGGCGGAATGAGCAACGACTCAAATGCTGCCGGCTCCGACGTCGCTCCCTCGGTCGCGCTCGCACCTGCACCGAGGCCAGGTCCAGCGAAATCGTCAGCCTTGGCACCATCGGGATCACCCGCCCCCTCGGCGGGTGGCGGCACGATCATCAACGTCGGTGGCGCATGGAGTGGACCCAGTTCAAGTTCCTTTTGCTCATCTTGTCCACCGCCAACACCAAAGAGGGAGGGAGTGAGGCTGCCGCCGAAGCCGCCAATGCCTTTGGACGGGGACGGCACCTTGGGCATGGACCAATCCGAGGCTCCAAAGCTGGACGGACCCCCGAAACTAAACGAGGGCGGGTTCTGGACGGTAGATGACGAGTGTGCCTCCGTCGTCTCTTGAACGTTGGTCGACTGGGCGTTCGTGCCCCACGAGTCCCAGCCGTAGGCTTGGTCCTCGCCAGTCTGTGTGAGGACACCCTCAGTGGCACCGAATTCGCCAAATACGCTCGCGGACGTCGTCTCTTTGTTCTCCTTGAATTCGACACTCTCGAGCGTCTCCTGCGCCGCCGACGCCTCGACGGACTCTTCTACCTTGCTTTCGACGAGGCTTGTAGCAACGCCCACCCCTTCGATCATGTCGGGATTGAGCTGATCGGGCGGGACCGTGTCGGCCGGGGTGTGTCCAAGGCCAAGATCTTCAGTCTTGACGACGACTTGTGTCTGGGACACGTCGACCACAAGCGATTCCTCCTTCGTCTCTGAAACTGCAACTATGAGGGACGCGCTCTGAGCCTCGCCCAAAGCTGGGGTGGCCGATTCGAGGTCTCGAGGGGTGAGTTTGGACGATCCAGTGGGCAGGAAATCACCTTGGGGCGTCGTGGGGGTAACCGCCTTGGACTGGGATCCCCAGACTGAGGTAAGCGTCTGACCGAGCCGGCCTGGACTTCTGCCGACCGTCGTGTCTGCAAGGTCAAGGGGCGGACTGAGTTTGCTCGTGTTCACGTTCTTCTTTCCCTTTCCTTTGCCCTTTGTTGGAGGGGGAGCGACAGCTGCTGCGAGCTCTGCAGCTGCAATCCTCTCCCGCTCGGCTTCCTCGGCCTGTTCCTTCTCGAGCCTCTCTCTCTCGGCTTGTTCCTTTGCGAGTCGCTCTCTTTCGGCCTGCTCGAACCTCTCATTCTCGGCGATCTCTCTCGCGATCCTCTCTCGTTCTTCCTGTTCGGCCCACTCCCTCTCTCGTTCAGCCCTTTCCCTTTCGGCCTTCTCTCTTTCCCGTTCAGCCTTCTCTCTCTCCCTCTCAGCCTTCTCACGCTCGCGCTCGACCCTCTCCCTCTCAAGCCTCTCTCGCTCAGCAACCACCCTCTCCCTCTCAGCCCTATCTCTCTCCGCAGCCGCCCGCTCTCTCTCAGCCATCTCCCGGGCACGCCGCTCCCTGTCCGACTCTGTGCGCGACTTGGAAGAAGAGGACGCATACAAACTCGACTTGGACGACACAGCCGTCTTTTGGCTGCGCTCGACGTGGGTGACAGAGGACATGCGTGAGGTAGAGCTGGAGACGGTACGTTCGCGCTCGATCTCCCGGGTGCGCTCTGAATAGACCTGTTGCTGCTGCATCTGCTGCTGTGGTTGTGGCTGGGGCGGAGGTTGTGGTTGCGGTGGTGCTGGTGACAACGCCAGAGGTTGGGACTGGGAAGACTGGTAGGAGGCCTGGGATCGCGAGTGTGTGGATTGGGATATAGAGACAGATCGACTGCGGCTGACCGCATCCATGAACGTCGCATCGAGTCGTCCCGACCCCTGGGGAGTCTTGGCCCCCGACCCGATAGAGTCCTGTGAATGGGTGCGAGAGGGCCCGACAGAAGCGGGACGGGATGGGGCTCGGGATGCGGAGCGAGAGGGTCCAAAGTCGTCTTCGGAGTAGGTATCCGTTTCATCCTCGTCAGCACGATGGCCACTTTCGCTGTACACGATGGAGGCCGGGCCGCTGTGATGAAAGGGGGAACAAAAGGCGTCAGCCCAAGGCGGAACAAGCTCACCACGTGACGGCAACGGAGATACTTACTACTTGGTCCTTCCCTGCGCGTTGAAACGAATCAGTGGCGTTCCATGAAACACAGATAGAAGATACCTACGTTGTCATTCCATTTTATCCGTGCCTTGAACTCCGTCAAACCAAAATGGATCTCGACACTGAAGACGATAGTCCAGTAAGTTTTGCCGTTCCTCCCCATCTTTGGTTCTGCGCTTCCACTGAGCGGGGATAAATCCGCGCGGACAACGCAGAGCGTCGAGAATTCCTCTGGGGAAAAGTTAGCAATAAGATCGATGAGGAGGGTTAGATAATACCATGATGCCGAAGAATCCACGGAGGGATCGTATCGCCGCCGCGATAGCACCATATCTCCACCTCAAACACGGAGAGAGTGGATAGATTCGTCAGCTCGGTGCAATATTTGCGTGTGAAGACGGTCGATTCCTTCACTTTCACACCCTGCGACGACGGTGAACAGGAGGGAAGCGAAGGAATGGAAGACCATACTCTAGCGAGGATGCAATCGAACGCGTCTGGGAGAAGCTGGGGCCCGGACGGGAGCTCGCAGAGTCTCCCCTTTCGTGCCACGTGTTCAGGATCATTAGGATCGAACTCCCGCAGGTACTCCACGCCATACATAAATCTAGAAACGCGTGCCGAGACGTGGTGATCACAGTAGAAGCCCAGGGCTCCGTCTGCTACAGCCTTGGACCTAAAAGAGGAAGGTATTAAGTACCACGTTCATCGATCATGATGGGAACCAATGAGATTGATTCACGTTTGATTGTCCGGTCGACTGACAGAGATTTTCATGGGTGCGAGGCGTTCTTGGAGCTGGGCAAAGAGCCATGGGCTAGCAGCGAATCCTCCCACCAACCACACGGACTGGGGAGAATGAAGACACGCAGTTCCATGGATACATGGGAGTACCTACTCTGATCATGCCCTGGGATGCCACGACCTGCGCTTTGATGGACGCTATCGCAGCTTGGATAGACGGCTCGAATAGTTCTGCTACTTCCGAACTGGGTCGGTGTGAGCCGAGAAACCCACAGTGGGAGGGAAATGGGATACCCTAGGAGCTTGAGGGATCCACCGCGTATACCCACAGACATGTCCTTGTCAAGAGGGGAACCAAAAGGAACCCATTGGGTTTCTTTTTGGTCGCGGAACAGTCGTTTGGTAGTCTCATCGAACCGCTTGGTGATGTGATCGATAGAGTCAGGGGTTCCATACTTTGAGGTCTTGAGTTTCTCTGAGTGGGAGTAAGTCACGTCGAGGCGTCGTCGCAGGTCGACATACCTGCCAGGAACTCTCGCGCCCTTCGACTGACGAAGACCGATCCTGCGAATATGCCTGGCATGCTTGATTTAGTCATGTGTAGTTCTCGACATGCGGCAGACTGACAATCGGGTGGTGCAACTTCCTCGATGACGAGGGGGTTTGTGCCACGCACTGCGTAAGAACTAATATCGAGAGTGCCTCCGCCTGCGTCCGCAACCAGGAAGCCGTGCCTGGAAGGATTCTAGAGCAGAGGGTTTGTGAGCGAATTCGAGAAGGTTCCGGGTGACGAAGGTGCATACGGAGAGAACATCGGCGGCAAGTCCGCTCTGCACGCACGCGTGAAGACTCGCTTCGCCCTCCGTGACGAACCGGATTCGCGCACGACCCTCGTCCGTGTCAGGGATCAAACCGCCATAGATGGCTGCGCGACGCATCCTGGTTTGCTGTGCACCTTCCCAGCCGTTTGGATGGCTGAGGACGAATTCGATGGTGTGTTCGACGGCTTGCCACATGGCAGTGCCGTTGGCATGTGTATCGATGATGAAACTGCGGGTGCAACTAAAGAGATAGCGGAGAAAGTCGCCGAACACGTCTACGGCAGACTTGTGGCGAGGCAGGGGGCTGAGCCGCATGCCATTCATGTTGAGTTTCATGGATTTTGGGCGCAGGCGAAGCTTGAAGCTGCGGGAGGGGGTCTGGGGACGAACGATGGGAGACGACATGAGACGTACAGTTCTGCCTTGATCCAGCCATCGTCTTCGGCTTGTGAGATGATGGAGGCATTGTCTGCCTCTGCACCGGCACACATGACGGTGCCCTGCCTGTCGTAAAAGAGTACGGAGGGGATCTTGCTGTTACCGACAACGTGCTCCTGACCGGGGAATCTGCCCTGGGCGATGGGTAGCGAGGAGAGCGAGTGAGGAGGGTACATACCGAGTGACGCCATAGATTTTGGGTATCTCGGCTGGCTCAAGGATGGCATAGGACACGCCGCTAAACGTTGTCCCGACGTCGAGGGCGATGACGAGGGACCGCGCTGGGCCGTTGTAGGGCCTGCGCATGTCGGAAGCGTTCTTGATCATGGATCTGCACGGGATGTCGGATCGGGTACAAAAAGCGGTAGGAACGCGATTACCTCGAGGCAGGTCGACACGCAAGCTCACTCTATTTTGGTGTCCTTCTGGCCCTTAAAGCCTCGCTAACGAATAATCGCACTGATCAGTGATTATCAGTCTTCAAGGCTGCAGCGATGCTCCCTGTCGCCAACTTTCATCTCAGAGACCTTTTCGAAACCACAGTCGAGTTTTTCGCCCTCCGCAGTCCCGTCGTACACACCCCACCCAGCGACGACGGCGACTCGGACCACGAGCATATCCCCCTCACTCCAAGGGATCTCTCCCCCGTACCTCACCCCGTCGACAGGCTCCAGAAAGAGTGCGCCGACCTCCGCGTCAGGTTGCATGCAGCCGAGCAAACCCACTGTCCCCGCGCATGTCCTTGTCGCTCCATCGGTGCCTCTGCTGCCGCCTGCACTCTCTACACCATGCGACGCGAGCATGACACCGCTAAATCCGACCTACACCGCTCCCAACTCGAACTCGCCCGCTCAGAAGAGCGCTGCAAGCTCCTCGAAAAGACCCTCAGGGACACCAGGGAGATGCTGAAAACACGAGAGGCAGAGGTCGAGGCACTGCGCAAGGAGAGGGACAAGCTCCTCGCCGACCGCCATTCCAGGGAGCGTCGGCCCTCGGCTACCCTCGAGAGGTGTCGCAGCCAGGACATTATCCGTCACCGTTCCAACTCGGCGCACTCCATGCTCTCCCAGCAGATTCGCCTCAGCGCAGACTGGTCCGACCATCACGACGTCGAGACCAACTCTCAGGCCGGTGGCATCCAGCGCCGCATCACTGACATCGTCGCCGACAACATCTCCACTGTCTCAGAGGAAGAGCGCGCACAGGCAAAGAGCATGGAGCCTTATCTCACCAAGACCGACCTCTGGTCCGGTGCCCAGATCATCCAGGCCGTTCAGGACCTCAACTCTGAAATCCTGCAATTCGCCGCCTCTGCCGTCGAGCTCTGCACCTTTTCACCACAGCGTTCGACACTGCCCAAGATCTCCCAGACCCAAAACGACGTCGCGTTGCGCCTGGGTTCGTCTCTCACACGCACCCTTTTCACCCGCGACCATTCCCAGGACCCAATGCTCGTGCAAATTGCTTTGCAGGGCTGTATCTCGTACTGCATATCTCGGGCTCTTTCTTCCTTTTGCATCGGTTACCAATCCAAGGCCAACATCACGCTCACCCAGCTTTATACCCACATGTTCCAGTCAGGTGGGTGATTTCATTCTCGTCACTCCACTCTTCCGTAATTCATGTGGCGCCCCATCATGATCAGAACCACAGCCTACATCATCTCGATGGAGAGCTCTGGCACACAAGCACATCCACGAGCTGCACCCGGAGCTGGGCGATTACGCTGTCAACGAAATGACGGAAACCATCTTCCGTTGGTCGTTTGATCTCTTTTTCATCTGCGGGAGCACCAGTCCCCACTCGAATGCGTCATCTCGCGAGGCCTTTCGCACCCGGTTCGGATCACAAGTCAGGTGCATCTCCAAATCCGCCTGCAGGCTGTCAAAGATCATCAGGGAGGAGATCATGTCGACAAACTTTGAGGTCCTGGGAGCGGAGAGCGGTCGGGCGTTTGATGCGCAGGAGATGATAGACGCGTTCGGGGACTATGAGGCGTCCAAAGGCACGGTGCTTTGCACGACGGAGCTGGGTCTCCGGTGTTCGACACACAAGGCAACTGCGGAGCCCTCTGGATCGCGGGAAGAGAACATCGAGCGACGGCTATTACTCCGGCCAAAGGTCATCCTGGAGTCGGCGGTAGACATGCTCGACCAACGGTGATCCTATACCCAGTCAAATTCTTCAAAATTCTATCTCTATCGACTCTGCATTGACCCGTTTTGTTCTAGTATCATTGTACTTTATCATGCCACACCACACTCACGGACACGCGATCATGCCTAACTTTTTTTGCTAAACGTATTGGATTCTTGTTGGATACTACCAGGTCCTGTTGTGTTCATGGATACCATGTACTTGACTCCCTCGTGGTGTGTTCCTAGCTGATACCAGACTCTTGAGAAGAGGCGTGCATGCATTGCTCGCTATCTAGCTTGGAACCTGGCCGCCGAATAGTTCGGCGATGCACAGGATGAGTGCCAGGCGTCGTCCGTGTGCAACATAAGCGACGATGAACTTTGGGACCCTCGGAATGTAATGCGCGGTAGATCCCATCATTGCTGTACAACCACAACGTGTCTTTCCCTTTCGCGGTACTTTCACTGGATCCATGAGCACGGGAAAGCACCATCAGGGTCCCAGCTTGCCCAGGTCCATCTTGGAAACCATCGATCCTGGTGTGTACAGCCTTTCGTTATCCTTTTTTTTTTTAATACCCGACTCACCCAGGGTACAGGAGGCTCGCAGCAGAACAAGGGCAGGAACGCCTACGTTTCGCGCAAGGAAGCACGTAAACAGGAGAGACTCGGTCGCAAGAAACGCAGGGCGGACCATTTCTTGACGAAGCCTATCGCCGTGAAACGCAAATCCGAGGAGCACATCGATGCCCCCGACGCGAAACGAAAGAAAACCGTCCGTTTCGCAGACGAGGTCAGGACCTATCCTGAACCGCGTGTATCCGAGCACCCTCGCTCGGACGCGTGCAAATCGACAAAAACAAGAACGGAATCCAAGCCCACAGCACTCGAGAAGCTCGTGTCAAAGTCCACCCGCAACGCTCCCAAACTCGCATCCCGCGTCCCTCGGACACGGGAGGAGGCCGAGGAGGACGCGTATATCGCGTACCTAGAATCCAAACTGGGTTACTCGGATGGGAACGGGCGCAGCAAGGGCGACGAGGCCGATGGGCTTGGTGGTGCGTATATGTAATGGCTCGTGTGGACGTGGGATCTGACCCGTGTGCTTAGATTTGCTTGATTTTGCGAACGGACTCGAGGATTCTCTCTTGCAAGTTTCTGGTCGGTCTAACACTGACTTCGATGGAGAGTCGTCTCAAGACCTGGATGGTTTGCATATGCCAGAAGATGGGGAGTCCGAGTCCGAGGTGGATGAAGTATCGGATCACTTTACCGGGTCCGGTTCGGGTGGCGAGGGCGAGAGCGACAAACTCGAGGTTGAAGAATCGGACAGTAGTGATGAATGGACTGGTTTTGACACGAGCGACGAGATACCCCAACACGACCAGCCCGCCCAGAATGCGAACGTCAAAGGGTCCGGGGCACGACCGGCAGGTACGATCGCGTCGCGAGTCTGTCCAGCGGTAATAACACATTCATAGGTCGATATATCCCGCCTAGTCTGAGGAAAGAACCCGGAGGAAGTGAAGGGGAAGACCTGGCCAAGCTCACACGCCAGCTCAAAGGTATGATTAACCGGTGAGTCGGGTGCTCGAAGCCACGTCATGCTTATCCCGTTCCACCACGTACAGAATGAGCGAGCAAAACATGTCTACGATGCTGGATTCTATAGAGGAAGTGTACCGTAAACATCGCCGGCATGGTTAGCACTTCGTTTCGCAGAGTTATGTTTTGCTGACGGCTGATAGACGTGACATCCACCCTAACTGCCTTGATTGTCGACGGGATATCTTCTCATTCGATGCTCCTCGACTCGTTCGTCGTCTTATATGCGGCGTTTATCTCTAGCCTGCACAAATTAGTCGGAGTCGAGTTTGGTAAGAACAATTTCTGCCGACATATCTATGTACGAACCCCACTCTTTTGTCCCTTCAGCTGCCTTTGTCGTCCAAAACGTTGTATCAGCCTACGAACGCCATCTCCGGGATTACGAAAGCGATATTCTCTATGCCACAACCCAATCCGACGAGCGGGGGAAAGAATGCTCCAATCTTATCGTCCTTTTGTCCGAGCTGTACAATTTCCAAGTGGTATCTTGCATTCTCTTGTACGACATCATCAAGGATCTACTTGCCAGGACGCTTTCCGAGTTCCGAGTCGAGCTGCTCTTGAGGATTCTGCGCAGTGAGTGAAGACGACGGGTCATGTCCCTCGTTTGTTTACATCGATAGATTCCGGGCAGCAACTTCGACAAGACGATCCTTTAGCACTCAAGGACATCGTTACGCTCGCACAGTCAAGTATCGCATCTCAAGGCGACAACCTGAGGTGATGTCTTCTTTCTGCCATCGACCATCCTTCTCTGACATGGTCCGCCAGTTCGCGCACCAAGTTCATGATCGAGACGCTCATCAATCTCAAGAACAACAAGATCAAGAAGGGTGCGACGCAACATCAGGGTGGCGATGCTGTCGAGCGCATGAAGAAATTCCTGTCAGGTCTTGGCAAGAAGCATCATGGTGAGCCGTATGCACGCATGTTCCTCACGCAAGGGTGTGGTTGTTCTAATTCCTTTACCTTTAACTAGTACAGGCACACGAGGCGCTCCGCGTATCGCTGAGCGACCTCCGCGCTGCAGAAACCAAGGGCAAGTGGTGGTTAGTCGGTGCCGCATGGGGAGGCGACCCCCTCGTCGACCAACAGCGCGACGCCTCCAAGCAATTCGAGGCTGAGGCAGAGGACATTAGCGACATGGCGCTCGTGAAGCTCGCACGGAAGCAAGGCATGAACACGGACATTCGGCGGAGCATCTTTGTCGTTTTGATGAGCAGCGACGTATGCGGATAGTCTTTTCCCGATCTTTTCTCAAGTTTTCCTCAGGACTACTTCGATGCCTGCGAGCGATTGGCACAACTCGGCCTATCCGAGGTGCAGCAACGCGAGATCGTGCGTGTCATTCTTCATTGCTGTGGCAACGTGCGTTGTCCCGCTCTCCCTGTTACGCACGACCGAGCCACGTCTCTTGTTTTAGGAAAAGTCGTACAACCCGTACTATGCCCTTGTGTGCCAGCAACTCTGTCAACAGTCGCACGCATACAAGATCACGCTTCAGTTTTGCTTGTGGGACTTTCTCAGGGACATGGGCGAAACTAGCGTGGGCGGTGCCGAGGTCATTAAGAACTTCAAGGACGACGATGGTCGGTTCGAGCTCAAGACCATCTCGTCGTCACGAGAAAAGAACGTGGCCAAGGCGTATGGATGGTGGATCGCAAAAGATTGTTGTTCCATTACTATTTTGAAGGTGATCTCGCCGATCGGTCTACGGTGGTCTTTTTTTAACTAACCGGTCTCATGTGCAGTCCGTCGACTTTACGCTGGTGAAACCACGTACGCAAAAATTCCTCCGAGAGCTCTTCGTACAGATCTTTGTTGCAAGTCAGACGTCGTCGCCCATGCTAACAGACGACATCGACGAACAAACGTCACGCAATCGAGGGGTGATCGAAGACATCTTCACCAAGGCAACCAAGATCGAAAACTTGGGCCTCGGACTAATCTTCTTTCTCTCGCACGCGTTCAAAGGGGAGGCGGGGTTGCTCGAGTGGGCAAGTACGCTCGCCAAGGAGACGTTGCAGACGAGGATGAACGAAATGCCGAGGCTATAATGGTAGCGTTCGCGGTAGACTACCCAACATGATGTACCTCGATCTCGATGCGAACGTATTAGGAAGCTACATGCCAACCAAGCGTCCTCGCGTCCTCAATGAATGCCTCGTGGCCGACAAAATTCCGCTGCGTGGCTCGGACGGGACCCCGATCGGCAAATGCTCTCCGAGTTCACGACATAGTTACCCCGACCGCTTCTCAAACGCGACAGTGGCATACGAGCTTCCGCTTTTCCCCCCAAATGTAAACTTCTTATACGGAACGCTTCCCCTTCATAGTGTGAGGCACGCGCATGTAGAGCAAAATCGCTGCACGCACTTGTATTCGAGGTCTCCCTGCATCGCGATCTTTTGCGTCAATTCGTCTTGGGTAAAGTTACACGCTGCGGAAGGGGTAAATTTGCGAAGATCGATCCGACGGCGTCGCTCACAGGTGATGAGGAAATACCCTCCCGGCTGAAGCAATCTCGAAACCCGCGGGGCATATCTCTCGAGCGGCGCAGTCCCTCGTACATCCTTGTCCATGAGAGAAATGGCGTCATACGTCCCCTTGTCCAAGATGAGGTCCCACACCGCATCGCTTGTACCCTCCTCTTTCGGCCAAGGAACCGGCAAAGCCGGATCCAAAAAGTCACACACTGCAAAAATGACGTCTTGGTAGGTATGCCCATTGGCGTCATCCTCGTCCCGCTGCTTGGCGATGGCGGTACACAAGTCGACAGAACTTTGACTGTAATCGATCCCCATCAATCGCGAGGCGTCATATCCCGCTTCGACCATCGCAAAGAGGAGATGTCCATTCCCCGTGCCGACGTCAAGAACGTTGGGGCGAACCGTCGGGGGAACGTGCGTCAATGCCCACTCGACCATCTTGGTCACGGGTTCCTCGCCAAACCTGATGGACGGATGACAGGTTGGGAAAGGTCAGAGTCCTGGGAGACGTACCATACCTCACCCTCGAGTCCACTGTCACGAAAGTTGGCGAGTTCCTCCGAGTAGCGTTGATCCCAGCTATATGGGGATGATTATGGATCAGGTTGCGCTACAGACGAACGAGACACTTTACTGATCCTTCGTCCCGAGGAGGGATGGGTCAAAATCCATCGTACTCATCGTACAACCGTAGGTCGATAAGGGAGATGAATAGTCCAAGGGATGAAATCATATTGAAGATTAGTCAGCAACAAGGGAATGTGGAGAATGTCATTGGATTGTTGCGAACTCAGTGAAAGAGACCAGCAAAGTCAGTGCGATCCGAGTGAGAGTGGCGAGTTGTATTCTAAGGTAATAGTGGGTGATAATGCTGTAGAGTACATGACTGAGACTGAAAAACGTCGGGCTGAGTTACGCAAAAGGCGACGATTGAAGCTGCGGTTGCTCACCAATATGAGAGATATAACGCCATGTCATCGCTTCCCGTCAGTCTTCTCGAGCAAATCCTTTGCCTCGTTGATTTTACTCGCAAGGTAAGGTGAACCACCTCGGTCGGGATGGTTGGCCAGCATAATTTGACGGTGGGCATCCTTGAGTCTATTACGGAGCGTAGGGCCATCCCTGCAGATGGGTGAGGGTCAAAATTCATGATTTATGGCATGAGATAACCCGCACGACGCACTTTAGGCCGAGAATCGCAATGGCTTCCTTGCGGTCCATTTTGGTTTTGAACCCTCCCTTTACCCATTGGTCCGCTGCTCCCCTCCCAATGACACCACTTCGGATGAGATGTCTGCCTACGAGTGCGGCCGTCACCGCGCCGAGACCAACAATGACGGGGGTTGCCATGTTCTCTGGACTGGATGTAAGAGTGCGTCGGTGTGATCATGTGATGTGTGGTGTGCCCGTCGGCACGTGACTACTATCCTACTTTGAAATCACCGCAAGATTTGGATCTACGGATGAAATGGCGGGACTGCACGTAGCTTTGACGCTGTAACGCAGCTGCCATCGTCAAGTTATGGCGAACAATATCCATGTTGATCGTGACATTTTCTTTACTTTCATGAAGAACAATGGAAATGCGGTTGATCGTCGAACCACAGATGCTGTGGATCGCATGTTGCTGTCAATCGATTTTGGATGCTCGTTGGTGATATAAAGGCAGGTTGGTCAAGTGGTTTGGTGCCACAACTTGATAGCATGTCTCTCAAAACCCTCCCAGACCGCTTCACCCTCGCCACTCATCACAAGCTTGATGAGGACGTAATAGCGGCCGTCAAAGAAGATCTGGGTGATATTACTGATCCCAGTTCCGCGCACTATGGCATTCTCTGCGCTATCATTGAAAATTCCAACAATGACTTGGATACAAAATATGTTCACTTCAAACGCGCGACAAAACTGTTGGACGTTCATGAAGAGTTACGCAAAATGCTCGATATCGCTTGGGAACACAAGTCGTTCCGGGAGATTCGTAACCTCGGTATGTGCCTTCGGTCCCCATGACCCTCGCTGATTGGCGGCCACTCCCTAAGCTATACTTAAAGCATCAAGAGCGGTGCCGGAACCACAAGCACCGGAACCCGTAACAAGGACTGGTAAGCCCTCCCCCCATCATACGAACAGAACCGAGCAGACAGGGCTAACGCCCTTTTGACAGAAGCAGCCCAGGAATTGTCGGGGGCCTTTCGGGCAAAATACCGTGGCGCAGCCGTCGATGGCTTCTACGAATATTTGACATACAATGAGAAGACGTTCCGTGTTGAGGACACTACTCAGTACTACGCCAAGTTCTGCTCCATTGTCCAAAGCTCGGGCACCGGTAAATCAAGGATGCTGACTGAGGTGAACGTGTGTTCATTATCTTCGGCGTACGTGGACTGAATCAATCTTCAGCTGAGAAAGAAGGGCGTCGTCGTAATTTATATGAACTTGCGGGAGGAACATGATGTCGTGGGCTTCCCTCTGCGTGATCCCATTCCATCGAGCCTCTTGACCAACTTCTCCCCTACCGTGGAGGAGTACCAGGCCACTTGCTACGCTTTCTTCACGGCCTTATTTGATACTGTCGAGGAACACCTCTCGGCAGGATACACGAGATACACCACCGAGATTGTCGAGACTGCCGAGAGGGGCGTTATGAATTGGGTCGAGCAGATGTGCGATATGGGCGACTCTCCCAAGTCCACGGCCAGAGAGGATTTCTTCAGAAGACTTGCGGAAGTATACGAAAAGGTTTGGATGTAATGTTCTGCGTCGTAGTTTTAACTCAAACATATTCTGTAGGCTCGCGCAGATCTCGTCCAACACCACTCCCAACTTCCCAGCGCCACAGCAACGGGTTCTTCCATACCGGATGCTAACAATGCCACAGACAAAGATCTTGATAAAACAACTGAGAAGCTTCGAATGCTATCGATATCTGGTACGTATAATCATTGGCGTCGGGCAGGTCGTATTCGAGTAACGATCTGGAATCAAGGAAAACCACACCCCCTCGTTCCCTCTCATTTTTCTATTGTACTTTCTTCTGCATACAAGAGGCTTGGCGCCCGTCTCGCGAAGATATTCCCCAACGCCACCCACGAGCCTAAGCTGGTTATCGCAGTCGACGAAGCCCACCCGCTTGGCCAAAGTTCAGAAGGATATCGCCCGGCAGATGTTTTCTGTAGAGCAGTCAGCGACTACTCATATGCAGAGAATCATGCCGTTTGGGTCGTGTTCGCATCGACGACTTCCAAGGTGGCCGATTTCTCGCCTCCCAATCAGAGATGTAGGTCTGACTGGCTTGACCACACGGGCGACTGTTAACCACCTTTCGTTCCAGATAACTCTGCTCGCGTCGCTGTGGATGGCCAACAGCTTTTTCCGCCCTACACCCAATTAGGGTGGGATCAGAGTTCGCTAGCGCTCGGGGAAATTGGCGTGGAGGATGCTTCAAGGCTTGATCACATCCTGTGTTATGGGAGACCCCTGTAAAGCAACTTCCCTTTCTTTCGAATTGTCGTCACTCACGTCATGCTTTCTCGACGTCGTATAGGTGGCTTTCCCTCAAGACTGCTCACGGCCAAACGCAGAAAGTATTACGCACCGCGTCTTCGAAGTTGTATGGGCCTGGACGGTTCGATCCAAGTAACACCGACCACGTGCTCGCGATACTGGGCCAGCGTTTTGGTCTGAATGTCACGCTTGGACACCCCGATTCGATTGAGCTATTAGAGAAAGGTGTTGCGAGTCATCTACGCATATGTCTCGCGACGACATTAGACCGAAACTGGAGATTTACAAGCTATCCATCCGAGCCACTTCTGTCGTGTGTGGCTGCAAGAGATCTACACGCAGCGCCCCACTTACTAAGGACTGCTCTGGGGACCTTTCTGAAGGTAGTCAACTCGGGCATGATTGACATGGGTCAACGCGGCGAGTTGGCCAGCCGATTGCTTTGGCTTCTGGCCAAGGACGTGTTCGTCCGCACGCGCGCAAAGAATGTGGATACCGAGATACCGGGAACATTCGAAGGGCACCTCGCCGATTGCCAAATGATTCCTGTGGTCGACTGGCTCGAATTCATCTTTGGGTTCCAGATATGGGACAAGGATAACACCCAGGCATCTACTGCGCGCAAAATATTCGAGGGTGCCTACTTGAATTTCTCTCACTGGGTGTGCATGGACACGAATCTCGCTGGATCAGATGAAGGGAACGAACTAAGGTTTGTCTTCCGATTTTTTACGACGTAATATCAAGTCTGACCATCCCACTCTATAGCTTGGATGAGTGGACGCTACGCCACTGGCAGAGGACCAGCGCGGTCCAGTGTTGTCACCAACAACCACTCATCGACAAGGCGATACCCATCTATTTCAAAGGTGGGCCCAAAGGGGCATCGGCGGCATCGCGAATGTCACAGATTTTCATCTCTGACAAGGCTCGGGAGTCGAAGAGTTCCAAAAACGTTTTGGCCCACATCACCCGGACAAGTCCATATCTGAGCAATCAAGGTAGAAAAGACGACTCTGATTCCCTCCCGTACATCGCGATCTTGGCCGACCTTGGTCAACCCCCATCATTCTCCGTTACGTTCCCAGAGCGGGACGTCAAGGACCGCTGTCTGCGTATCTATGCTGCCGGTGTTGACGCCACCACGTTCCCATTCTTGGCCGACAACATGGTGCTGATGGACGCTCTTCGAACCCTCGTGCACATACAGCAGCTACCGGAAACAGAAAGACCCTATATGAAATACCTGAATGCGCAGGTCAGGTTCGGTAGCACGCCAACTCCCGAGCATATGTTATGGGAGCACGGGAAGGATGTCCCGAAAGTAGGAAAATCTGCATGATGAACCTAGGGACATTGTTGTGGCATTATTCGTCACCTCCTGGATTGTAGCAATTTTAGTATGCGTGGTGTGACCAAGGATAAGCATTTGACTTGAATTGTGATATTGATTGGTGGTCCTGGTGAGCGAGGTACTATCAAGGACCCCATGCACTCTTTGTATGCGGCTTTTGTTTCATCACAACGAATGTTTCCCCGGCAACCGAGAACCTGTGGACGTGGTACGTGCAGTCGCGGTCCGTATTGTTCCAGCTCGACACGCTGCGACTCCCAAACCAATTTCTAGATCACGGTGAAGCGTCGCACTCCCATTTCAACCTCGTATGTGGTGAATGTCCCGCACTGCGCGGATCCAACTACGCAGGGTAACCACACTCGGTTCTATTATTATGATGGTGACTCAGTTCTGGTATTTGCTGTATCGTGAGTATGTGCCCTTCTTTATTCGAACAACTATAGGCTGAGCTTCCGTTATCCTTGGCTGTAATAAAAGAGAGGCGACCTGTGCGCTAATGCGTCGTTCTTGATTGTACGCCTCCCCAGTCTCATCCTCAACATGTCGTTCACAGTCACCCAGAATCTTTTTCTCGGAGACACTGGTGTCATCACAATCGTCAAATGCAACGACGGTGCCGTGGCTGAGCATCACCTGCAACCGTTGTTGGATGCTGCGAGCCACGTCCTCGGCGTTGCCGCCACATATGGCAGGCAGTGTCAACTTACCTCGATCGCTTTCTCCACGCTTTCCCAAGTACTCGTGGTGAACGTACCTGCATCTCACATTCCTCGACCCAAGGATGCTGCGAAACAACAGCGCGTTGCCAGGAGCAGGAGCCTTATCCAAGACCGTCTTCTGCTGAGTCCCCAATTCCAAAGGTATACTTTTAGGATGGATCAGCTCGCAGTCGCTTTGTACTTGGACCTGCGGGTCCGCATCAATGGTGCTGTAGACATGATTTCAGTGACCAATGATAGCAGGCAGTCACTACAGGCGTTGATGAATGCCATGGGTGGCAAAGAGAAGTTGCACAAGGAGAACGTACTAGCGCTGTTTTTCGATGCTTCAGGCTCGCCGACAGTTGACACCGCGACTAATGTGGCGCTCAAGGCATGGGCTGCATGTCGAGCGGCATCCTTTCCTCACATGTCTTCGCGTTTCGCATCTCTGCCTCGGATTAACACGCAGGCCTTCTCGAAAGCTGTATGAAGTTTAGTTTCTCTCTTTGTTGCCATTCTCATGAGTCGCAAAAATATAGCATTTGCTCGCCATCGCGGGGATTTTGCGACATGCTGACCGCTTGGAAGCCCTTAAACCGACCTCCGTCAAAAACGATGTTGCGGAACGGTTCAGTGCCAGGAAAGGTGCTATTAACCTCGACTGCGACCGTTTCCCAACTCGCATCAGAAAGTCCAAAAATCAGGTTTGTCGACACGCCATGTAAATACGCGCGGCTTAACATGGGCGTTATATAGGTCATCCAGATCGCAATAGAGGGTAAAGATGCTACAAGCCAGGTAGCTGGCAAAGCCCGCAAAGTTGATGGGCGGAGGGTCCGCATCAAAGTCAACGGACTTGTTCAAGGTGAAAGGGTTCTTTCCGTCACGACCTTTGGGAAAGAAGACCCTACGAATGCCGAACTTGCTCGCGAGGACGTCGTGCTCAGGACCCTGCAACATGAGCCGATGATTTTTTCGAACCCCTTCTTTCAGGCCTTATGGCTCCAGAAGGAGCGACCGGAGTGGCCCGAATGCAAGAGGCCGAAGGAACCGCTCGATGTGCAATTTTCACGCGAGCTCAATACCTCGCAGTCCGCAGCTGTACAGAGAATATTATCGAATAAGGACGACGACAGAATCGTCATGATTCAAGGTCCTCCCGGAACGGGTAAAACGACCGTTATCGCAGCCTCCGTCATAAGCCATGACTTGGCCAAATCTAATCACGGTATCTGGATTGCGGCCCAATCCAACGTTGCAGTCAAGAACATTGCTGAGAAGCTCATCAAAGAGGGATTTTTTAAATTCAGACTTCTCGTGTCCAAAGATTTCCATTATGATTGGTGCGTCTTCATGCCTTGCATGGACTCCTTTCTGAAGCGTCACAGGCACGAGCACTTATACGAAGAACTGCAACCATGCCTTATCCGATCTGATAGGTTCAAAACGTCCACCATCGATGCAAGCAGGTTGTTACTTGACTGTAAAATAATCTTGTGTACGCTAAGCATGTTCTCTCACCCTTTCATCGGCGCATTCCTGCGAGTATGCCCGGTGGACACGATAATACTAGATGAAGCCAGTCAAATCGAATGCGGCAACTACCTTCCCATTCTCCACCTCTTTCGTTCCACGCTATCAAAGCTTGTCTTCATTGGGGATGACAAACAATGTAATCCATCCTATTAGCATCCATGTCATAGCTGACGTCCACCTCAGTGCCACCATACGGTCAGGAAGACATACCAGAGCTCCGAAGCGTTTTCGAATTCTGCCACCTTCGGAGAAGGGCGAAGTTCCTCGACACGCAGTGTTTGTAACCAACCCCGATGCTTCACCTTCATGCTAATAACAACGATTAGATCGCATGCCTCATATCATTGGAAACTTCATTTCACGAAACGTCTATGGCGGGAAACTCTCCACCTGCCACAAGCGGACGACCACCAAAGCATGTCGTTTTATCGATGTGAGCAAAGGGCAAGAAGCCAAGATGGGTCACAGTTGGATTGTGAGACAGCCAGTCTTCATGCACATTCTCACCGTTTTTCTGATACTCGCAACAAGAATCGTGAAGAAGCTCGTATAATCGCGAAGCTTGTGCGGTTGTACGAATCAAGGGAGATGTCATTCCGCATCATTACCCCTTATGATGGCCAGAGGTCTCACATAGAGAAAATTCTTAAATCCGAGAAGTTGCCCTGGGAGGACAAAGTTTTCAATGTCGATTCGTTCCAAGGTTCGTCCCGAGGGACAGGCGGCTTCGACAGACAAGTAACTCTCATCCTCAGGGAATGAAGATGACCACATCCTAGTCTCCGTTGTTCGCTCACAGGGAGCGGGGTTTCTCAGGAACCAGCGCCGCACAAATGTAATGTTGACTCGCTGCAAGGAAAGTATGGTTATCTGTTCGAGCCGAGCCTTTCTCTTTGGTGAAGCATCTGGAACGCTCGTAGGCAAGCTGGCTGCCACTCTTGATGAAACAAACTGGGTAAATGGACACGACTTTCTTTGTGGTAGGGTTGCATTGTTCGTATAGAATTAACACCTGCTACTTTACCGACTTAATACCGACACTTGGACGGAGCTAGTTTAACGGACGAGAATATACTTGAGTTCTATGAGAATTGATGGGGGTGGGCGGGTACCAAGACCAGAAGCACCTTCGAGTTAACCACCACAGGGATCGCGGCAGCTGGGTAGTGTTCGACTTGGGCAAGGGGAGGGGCGGCGAGGCATCACCGGGATCACATGGGTGGGCGGGTTTGGTAACTAGGTTGCTGATTCGCAGATAAGGCTGCGCCCGGATGCAACGTGTTGGAATTCGAGGCCTGGCGAGGCTTCACACCGATTGATTCCCATTGAACGCGTGGTCACTGCAACCACTCCTTGAACCCGTACCCTCACCACCTGAACTCGTCCCACTCCATTTTCGCGCTCTCCAAAGAAATCTACTTACTCCACTATGCCCTCCCCCATTGAGACTCGCACCATCTATCAGAATCTCGTCCATGCTGGCACCGACGGGAAACTGGAAGTGACCTCTATCAAGATGTCCTGCTTGAATGAGGACCACACTGACTTGCGCACCTTCGTCGAGGGTAATGAAGGCCGTGCCCTTGGTCTTTCTGGCACGTTCTTAGCCAATGGGGCCCTCCAGGTCCTCGCCATCGCGGACGCCACCAGGGTCATCCTCGTCAACTTTGCTGGCAACAAGAACAACGGACGCGCTGATTCACCAGATGCCTCGTCGACAACCCCAGGGCGCGATTACTTGCGTGACCACGTCTTGGGCCGTACCTGCGGGTTCCTCTATGCGTTCGACATGGGTCTACTCGCGCTTGCTCTGTGGCAGAGCCACAATCTCCGAATTAAGCAGGCGATCGATCTCCAGTCCGCAGGTCCATCCAATACCCGCGCCCCGCGCGCCACAATCAAATCTGCGGGTGATCACCACACGCTTAACGAAGGCAACATTACTCGCACATTCAACAACTCTGTTTGTGAGAAAGCTGAAGAAGCCACCCTTGCTTCGTCCACCACACCTCTCGCCCAGCGTGCCTGGGCTGCCCACTATGTCTCTCAGCTGGTTACCATGCAGGACAGGCTCTTCCAAGTACCACCTATTGACACTGCCAAGCTTCCTGATACTGTGACCTGTCTTCCCTGTTTTATTGTTAACTGGACTAACCTGACCCTTCAGCTGCTCCACTTTCTGGCCAAGAGCACTGCAGACTCTTTTCAAAAGGATCAGCTCAAGCCAGCTAATGTTACACGAGCTTATTCCACATCATTTGATGGAAACAAGCTTCATGTTCGAGCAGACCGTTTTCAACACAGGGTTCGAAAGGGTCGAGAGCAAGTGAGTTCACTCAACTATTTTTGATTAAGGTATTTCACCATTATATGCAGCAAACCTGTATACATATTTCTGCCTCCAGTGGGGTTGGGGCCTTCAGCCTTTCTGCCCAGATTTCCTCCACCAGTGGTGATCTTGCTCAGCTAGAGACTACTGGATCCTTGGCTGGGAAGCCAGTGACCACCATCACTCTCATGGGTAGAGAGGATCCCACCTTTGCTGAGGTTAAGAGAGCTCAGATCATACTAATGATGCTTCAGGGCAGAATTGGTGCTGATGGTACTGAGTTCAATCCATGGATCCACAAGATCTATCTCTGCCCTGGAGAAGACTTTATGTGGCCAGCTGAATGGTCTCAGCCAGCTCCATCCCATGTCAAGCTCAATGCTGACAAGATTCCTCGTCCTTTGAATGGTTCTCAGAGGAAGGCAATCAAATGTATGCTGGATCAGACTGATCACTCCAGAATCACTGTTATCCAAGGTCCTCCAGGAACAGGCAAGACAACTGTCATTGCCTCTTATATCCTCACAGCTGTCTCTGCTGGAAGGTCTGGAATTTGGCTTATTGCTCAATCCAATGTAGCTGTCAAGAATATTGCAGAGAAGTTGGCTGACTTTGGCTTGGTCAACTGGAGATTGTTGGTTTCTGATGACTTTTATGTTCATTGGTGAGTTAGTTTATTTTGCTTTATTTTATCTCATTGATCTTCTTTGCTAGGCATGAGCACCTGTATATCTCTATCAGAGCCAACATCATCACCACTGGTGAATTTCATGGAAGGCTCTCTGAGCTCAAAGGCTGCCCAGTTGTGCTTTGTACACTCAGCATGCTTTCCACAGATAGGTTGATGAAACAGGGTGTCTTTAGAGGAGATCCCCTTCACACTGTCATCATTGATGAAGCCTCTCAGATAGAAGTTGGAGACTATATCCCTCTTCTCACCCATTTCACTACCATCAGAAAAGTTGTCTTCATTGGTGATAATATGCAGTGTAAGCCCTGTCCTTTCTGTATGATTCTTTACTCAGAAATCATGTAGTACCACCACATGGCCAAGATGATATCCAGGGGCTTCAAAGTATTTTTGAGGTTGATCATCTCATCAAGTCAGATTCCACCACTGGTAAAAGCCCCATTATTTTTCTTGACACCCAGTGTAAGTTTCTCATGGGAATTTACTATGAAGTAATTGATCTAGTTTTAGACCGCATGCCACCCCAAATTGGGGATTTTATTGCTCAGACTATCTACTCTGAGGATGGAAAGACCCTCCTCAAATCCAGTGAACATCATCATTTGGCAAATGAAGGGTCCCTGCTCTGTCACTTTGTTGATGTACCAGGTCAACAGATGTCCCATGGCACCAGCTGGAAGGTAGGCATATTATATCCTTACTGATTTTATTGTCCACTGATTTGTTTTTATTGTAGAACTTAGAGGAGTGCAAGGCTATCATACAGCTTGCCTCCATATTTCAAGCCCAGAACAAGGAATACAGGATCATTACTCCCTATGATGGCCAGAGGTCTCTGATTGAAGAAGAGTTGAAGAAAGCTGAACTTGAATGGGGGGATAAATGTTTCAATGTAGACTCCTTCCAGGGTAAGTCCAGTTCTTGTATCTGGATAGTCATGTCTAAAATGCTAATGGCTATGATAGGAAATGAGGAAGACTACATCATCATCTCCCTGGTTAGATCCAGAGAGCTTGGCTTTCTTGCTGACAAAAGGAGAATGAATGTGATGCTGAGCAGATGCAAGAGAGGAATGGTAATCTTCACCAGCAAAGCATACATTGAGAGGGATGCTGGTCCAGCCAAGTCCCTCATTGGAGAGCTAATCTGTAGCTACTATGAGGGGCAAGCCTGGATTGAGGTGGGTGATTTGGAGAAGGCCAACTTTGTCTAAAGGACTCTTAACCATTTCTGTTCATGCCTTATGCTTTCATGCTTTTATGCTTGATCCTGCATGTTGTCCTGTCTACTTGCTATCTTGCTGTGTGTCCCCTCTTCACTTGATTTGATCATTTCCATGTACCAATGTGTTGCTTGCCATTCATGTACAAAATTGTGGGCAGAAAAATGCCAAAAAAAAAAAAGTAAAAATCCAGCTTTCTGTGTGTTGAGGGAAAAACACTTGGATGGATACAACATGATACTCAACAATAGACTCTTGGTTATCTACCTTGCTGGCAAAAATCCCAATCTACCCACAAATACAACTCCCCATGCCAGTCAGGATTTACAAAGTCCCTCATAATGATCAATCCAGTTTCACAACCTTCTTTCTCTGTCTACAGAATGTTGTACAAAAGGGTACAACCAATGGTACACGAGTATTGATGGGCAGCATGCTTAAACCATACCATGAGAAAGTGAAACTACTGTTGTCATCCCACTCGAGACTCGAGATGATTGACGAACGGTTAACAAACAAACAGGCACGTTGTACAAGGACGAAAGAAAGTGTGAGAGTGATGTAACAAGTGAACTCAGAAGCACGAGATGTGGTAGCGAACGAATGTGGGCAGTAGACAGCGAACGTACAGGAGTGACAGTGGATTTGTACAAGCCTGAGGGCGACGAAACGGGAATGAATGAGTGTTGAATGAGCACAAGGGTTAGTGTGCGAAATGGACAGTGAATGCAGCGTTGACAGATAAGCCGCAGATGCAGCTTCGAAAGCGGAGCTTATTGAAAGGGGAGAATATTGAAGCAAAATACAATCAAAAGCTCAACGTGGATGAAGCGAAACGCGGAAAATCAGAGGAATAAACATTTAAGAAGGGATAAGACCAATGCTTTCCCAGTGGCCGTCCATCGGCGGTAGATGCGAGTGGGCTGATGTCGGGAGGGACGAATCAGGAAGAAAGGAGCGACTGCATTGAGAGCGAGCGAATAAGAAGGGAGGGGGGCGGTGCAGCGGAGAAGGAATGATCTATGTACACATGAGTTCAGGTCGTTCAACGTTCGAAGCGGGGGAACTTACCTCGGCAGGTAATATTATTCGAAGGAATGTGGGGACAAGGGCAAGGGAAACGCGCTGATGGACCGCCGATGAAACCGGCCAGGATCTGATGAGGAGCAGAAAATGAAGATCAAATGAAGGTGTACAAATTTCGTACAAAAGAAGTGAAGTGATCGTGACACAAAGATGTTGGGCGTTAAACGAACGAAAAGACGGCAGAAATCCAGGATGTAAATGAGATACGAAAATTGTGAGCGACGAGCCAGGGCAAGAACGAAAGGAAAAGGACATGATCGGGAAAGTTATCATTTCAAACTACATGAAGCTGGGACGAGGGAAAGGGAAAGAGAAAGGGAAAGGGACGTAAGATAGAGGGAAACATTGGAAGACATGTGAATGGAGCACTGATGAGTCGGATGGACGGGTAATCATGAAGTGCCCAGCGCTTCATGCACCACCAACCAGACTTACGCAAGCTGGAAGGCACTGCCAAGAATAGGAATTTCTCCGAGTTGACCGCGTGGGCTTTCAGCTGGACTGAGCAAGCTGCCGTTTGTTGCCGCGCTCCCAAAAGAGATGCGTCGAGCGGCTCGACGAAGGGTACGCGGGCGCGGGGACGCGGGGAGAGGCGATGTAGAAGAGGCGCTGGTGGCTGAGGTCACAGGGGGGGAAAGTGGAGTCGGCGACGAAACGGGAATGCACGAAGGGGACGCAGGCGTGCGTTGTGGACAGGGCAATTCGTGGCCAAACATGGAAGGATTACGTGTGGGATTTCGACGGGCGGGTTTCTTTGCCTCTCCTGGTGACTGCGTGAGAGGCGGAACCTGGACATGGAGGTTGAGGTTCCTAGACAATTTATGTTTGGCTGGAGAGTTAGATGCAGATGAAGTAGAAACGGTAGTGGCGGCCGTTTCTGTGCTAGCAGTTGAAAGATCATTATCCGTCGAGGAACTCGAGGACATGGATGTCTTCGATCTGATACCGGTGCTTGCACTGCGTCCCGAATCGCTCCCTTCTCTGTCCCTTGGAAACGCCGAAGGCAAAAGCAACGACGGTTGTACTTGCGCCGCCGGAGCCAGAGGGATGGACCATGAGGGCTCACGTGTGCGCACCTTCTTTACAGTCTTGGAGCGCATTTTCTCCTCCTCGTCAGAGGAAAACGACAGCTGAGGTTTGTGGCCCTTCCTGACCTTCGTGGCGCGGGTGCTGGCCGGATTCGGTGTTGCTCTCTCCGGGATTAGCACGCAATGCTCGTTTGGGGGTGTCCGAGGCAATGACTTCAGCTCTCCGGCCGAAGAACCGGAAACGGCCTTCCGCTGAGGCGTCTTCACTGGGACGGGTGTCGATTTGGGCTTCTTTGCTCTACTGGCAGCTGTTGCTGGTGGCGGAAGCGTAGAATTGCTCGAGCTATCGCGAGGTTGCACTCGCTTGACTCCGACAACAACGTTAGCGCCCATACTCGCTTCCGAATATCCACTAGGGCGAACATCATTCTTAAAACTGTTCTCAGAATCGGCAACGGCGTCGACGTGTGCTTCGCTTGTGCTTGCTAAGGTGAGGGTAGAAGCACGGCGAAGTGACGATGGACGGAGCGGAACGGAAACCGACATGGGAGACCCGAACGAAGAGGACGAGCCAGACGATGAGATGGTCGACTTGCGAACCCCGGGATACCAACTCGAGTTGAGAGTTGACGAACTGGGAGTAGACGGGGAACCTCTGTCGCACTCAGACGGGTGACGAGTGTGCGCCGGCCGGAGATACGGATGGTGTAAGATACGATCGTGGTGCTGAAGACGAGTTGAGAGACTATATACGCCAAAGGACCATCAGCAATCATAGCGGGGATCGCATGGCGAAGCAGAGACGAGAAGGCAAGGATGCACATACCGCGCGATGCTTTCACTTCGGTTTAATTGGTCCGGGCTCATAAAATCCATGCTAGATTGCCGATAGAGTGGACGACGTGTATGGATAGGAGTGTTGGTCCGAGGCTGAAGTACTTCCGCGGGATCGGGCGTCCTCGTTTTGCAGGTATCACCATAGACAACCCGCGCCAAGGGCGCAGTATCCTCGCCGATGATAGCCTTGCGCCGTTCTTCCTGAGCCATACGGCGCGCGAGCTCGAGGAGCTTGATGCGGGTTGCACGAATAGAGTGAGGCCAGTCGTTGGGTCCCTTGGCGGCTAATACACCGCGGGCAATCTTGTCGAGCAGATTGGAGGGCGGCACGGAACCGTTGAAGGGCGTGATAAGGTGTGCAGGGAGAGCATCAAGGGTCTCGAATGGGAGTTGAGCAGACATGAAGGCCATCGCGTGATTAAGACTCACTCTGGAGAGCAGCTTGACCTGGTCCTCTCTCCACACTGCGTTGGGGTCCTCGAAGTCGTAATTTGAGCTGTTCCACGAGTCTGTGCTATTTCGATTAGCCGAGGGCGGGGAAAGGAGTACGTGCGACGCGACAGGGCTGCGGTTGGGTGTGCGAGGTGCAGAGGACGGGATGGAGGGACGAGGGACGATGAGAGCGAGAGGTGAGAGAGACACAGGCATGATGACAAGCAAAACGAGCGGATGGCACCGACGACGGAAAATAGCAAAAAAAGAAAAATAATAAAAGTCCGGGTTTGCGAGAGCAAGGAAAGTCTCAGCTTCGGTGTGTCGTCGTCGTCGTCGTTCGTTCGCGTTGCGGTACTTTTGATTACATAAAATTGGTTTACTTCCCGGAATATAAACTCCGACGACACCCGACAATAATGCTCTCGAAATAAATTCAAACTCCGTGATGAATACCACCACGTGCCTACCGCATGCCACGCTTTATTTCCCTCGCTGAAATCACCCGCGTGTGTGACTCATAAAAAGGGTGCATTCAACATGACTAACGTGTACGACATAAGTGGAACGAGTCCGAAACATGTGGGATGCAATTACACGCAAACTGAACCAACAGTCAGCATCGTCGATACACTCCCCGACCACAATACATACCTTGGCTGATTATGATACAATGCAATACATTGGGGACTTAGTGTTTAAAAGTCCCCTCGGGACGATCGTCCTATCGGTGGTACAGCCTCCATCCTTGGTCTGGAGGATCTATGGGGCTTTAGTTCGAGCAGTCAGCGACATTGCTCGTAGCGCACAGCGACCGACGCACCTTTCTGGCTTCTACAAAAAAGAACGTGGAGGTAGCTACAAAGCTAAGCACGAGCAGGAGAAGAAGGTAGCGCATGGTAACGGGCAGTCGAGAGCTGTATTATTCTGTTTTCTTAATGGATCATTTCTAGTGGGCCAGCGATACCGTCCCCTCGCTCCCCCTCTTATACCTTTCTTTCAAGGTCCGACTTCCAGGCTCGTCCATCGTTGGTTATAGACACGAGACGACCCTAGAACGTGTTACTGCCAACGAGGCTCATTTCCGTACCATAGGCATACCGGAACTCAGTGCATCCAGGAAAAGGAGTTTTGGAATGGAAGCCCCGGGGCCACATTACTTGAGCCACCCAGCCGCTCCATACATACCTTCGATCGTCACGCCGCCCGACGTAGTAGGAGCTCGTGTTCATCCTCACCAGGATTCACGATAAATCACTGGGCACAATGCACGTGTCCGTCCAATCCTCTAGCGTAAAGAATAGGGCTGGCAGGTGGCCACCATGACACAGCCGGAATCGTTCGTTCGATTGACTAATAGCACAGACATCCTTATCGGATGTCGACAATTTCACGTAGACTTTCCCGGATGAGATATCAGACAGCTTCTAGATAGAAAGTTGGCGACACCGTGCTGTGCTATACAATCTCTTCTCGGAGGCAACGCGTCAGGTTCACGGAGCATGCCAGGCCCAAACCACGAACCTATGCCAAGTAGCGCAATACAGCCTGGACCCCATACACGGGATTCTTGGCCCACATCAGGCCGCGCCTGCCCCTCTTACCTCCCTTTCAGCGTCCACCTTGGCTTGTATTTCCGCACGTTTCCATGCGATGAGCTCGCTTGTTCGTGTTTCGTAGTGGTGTACCCAGTAGCCTGCATATCCGAACGCGGCCATCGCAATGACATGACCAGCCAAGTCTGAAAGAAAGGTGTATAACACATCAATACCAGCCGAGTCCATAAAACAACATACTGTCCATGAGATTTCTTTTTTGTATTGCAAGCTGGCCAATGCGTGATGCAAGGCCAAATGCGGAGAAACCGAGGACGGTGCTAAGGAGAGCCATTGCAAAAAGTTTTGAGTGGGACGCGAATGAGTGCAAAACGGGGAACGTCGGCGACCTCGACGTTGAGTGAAAGATCCGAATACGGAAAGAGAGACAACACAGACAAACAGACTCCCCCTTGATCTTGTCTTCGCCGTCATAGAGTCTGTTTTTCCTAGACCTCTTTTGTTTCCTAATATTGCTTCGTAGCGATGTCTGATCACGGCGCACCTACATCTTCCGCGCGACATGAGGGTCAAGCCCTTCCGCTCGACGCGAACGCTGTCGTACTGACGCCAGAAGAGAAGACACAGGTAGTATCGAAGCTGGAAACAGCGCGCGAAAAGAAGGATGTTGGCGATATTGCCTTCAAGAACGGAGATCTCAAGAATGGTGCGTCCTGCAAAGCAGTCATCGTCGGTGATAGTGTGGCCTCTGAATACATCCCGAATCCGAAAAGCGTTACGATCATATCACGAAGTATATCGAGTATCATGATACACTTGGAGGCTGGGATCTCATTGATCTTATAGGCCCTTATGTATCTCCATGGACTCGACAAGTATGTTGATCGATATGTGCAACCCCGGGCCTAGCCCTTGACTTGCAGTTTGTCATGTGACTCAGAAACGCACTTAAATCCCTCGGAATGGGCTTCCCCACTCCACAGCCGTCCTCCGCCGTCGACCAAGCTGCGAGTGCAAAAGATGAGAAAACCGAGGTTGGTGTCATGCTATCAAACCTCAGAGCACGTGGACAAACATTAACAGGTCGATCTGATGCTCGAGAAGATCTATGCCAATATGTCGGCGTGCCATCTCAAACAAGAAAACTGGAAGCGCGCCATAGACACCGCTGACAAGGTAACCACCACTCATAGCAATCACTCTGGTCTGACGACCAAGATTGACCCAGGCGATCGCGAAAAACCCGGCCAACTCCAAAGCACTCTTCCGTAAAGGTAAAGCGTTGGGAGAGCTGGGTTATTTTGAGAAAGCCGAGGCAGCACTCACAGAGGCAAAGAGGATTGCACCCAATGGCATGTACCCCTCTTACCTGGCACGTGACCATCACTGGAACGATGACAACAGAGGCACCGATGGTCGACGCAGAGCTGGCGCGTCAGAAGGCTGCGGACCGCGAGAGACAAAAAGCTCATGATCAGAAATTGCGAGGTGTGTTCTGTGCTAGTAGTACTTGGCACTATCTCAACTCGCATTTGCTAGGATGGCTGTCTCGGGACAAGAAGACGGAGAGTGCTGCATGAAATGAGGTATCCTATCATTCGGGTCTGTGGGGTGAAACTGGGCATCGTAGACGAGCAAGATACCATATTGATTCACAATGTACGATTGAACAATGCACGATCTTGACGAGTGGTCGGGATACACGTGAAATCATGGGCTTGCAAGGTGCACTAACCGAGCCGGTTCTGACGTGGTGATGGGCCACCAACTACTTAAGCCCCACCCACTCGTTCCCGGCGGTCTACACCGTCCTTGCCAACATGGGTCAGGATACTCCAAAGGCCGGGCGTGATGATTCTCTCTCCGTCGTAGACAATCGTACCGGAAAACAATACAAAGTCCCGTGCGTGCCGGTGTGTCTTCGGGCTCTATGCGACATCCAACTGACCTTTCCCCAGTATATCGCACAACGCCGTCCCCGCTTCCCTTTTCAAGTCCATTCGTGCCCAGCCTGGTCCAAATGACCGCACAGAAGATGAGCCCGAGCGCGGTCTTCGAGTCTCCGACCGAGGTTTCCTGAACACTGCCGTCATTGAGAGTGCCATCACCTACATCGACGGCGACAACGGTATCTTG
>JBBPJV010000287.1:0-29432 GCA_038088915.1 Sutorius aff. eximius
CACCTGAGCTTGGCAAACATGTCAGATACTAGTAATGGATACGAAACGTGTAGAGTGAGGAGAAGTGGGAATGATGGGTGAGGGTAGGACCTGCCTGGCTTTTATATCCGAGGCATCGCTCGGGTGACATTTCTTTTTTTCTTTTTGCTCGCTTCCCTATTCGCTCTCAGAGTGAAAAAAAAAATCCGATGAAAAGTCTCCATGTGCGCGAGCGTACTTGAACTTTTCTGGGGTTGCCAGCCATCATATCCAAACGGGGCTGCAGAAGCTGATCAAACGTTTGTTAGCGTAATGAAGACCTCATCCAAATTCCATTCTTCGGGCTCATCTATGTAATTCAGTCGGCACTTTCTGATGCTCATAGAACGGTGATGGTCAAACAAGCGACTGACCTGCATCCGGATCTTGAAGAAATGTTCGTCATGACGCCTGCGTATAGCCAGACGAGAGAAAGAGTTGCGAACACATCTGGATCTGATCACAGTAGAACTAGCATCACTGCTTGTAAAGCGCTGGGGTCCCGACACCCGCGCAGCGACTGATCGATAGTTGAGTCAAAGCCTAACGTGGTCCCGGACGATGAGACGCCCGAGCCCAATGCACTCGCACATGGGAAAAGAGTGATGACAACTCGATTAAGCTTATTCTAGACATAGCAAGTGTGTCAACGTCAGGGATGGGTTGGCGAGCTTTACTAGGTTCACTCGTTCGTCGTTCATTTCGGCCCAACGCGATATGCTCGGTCCGCTATTCGGGAAGACTCTCATCAACCGGAAGAATGGACTGACGTCTAGTGGCGTGACGGAATAATCAGACCGACCGAATTTTTTACGCGAGCAGCGGTTAGTTGCATGACCCCGCAAGTGGCCCGAAAGAATTGGACCGACCGAGTCATTACACGAGCAGCCCTCCCGGGTTTCAAATCGTGGTGGTTTGTATTCTGGATGCGAGACCTGAAGCTTGAAGGCCTGCCAGTGATCAGTCACACGTCGTGAGGATGAGGCACCCAAGTGCAACCTCCGCTGGTTAAAGCACGCAGAACGATGATGATTCTGGATACATGTAAACGTCTTGAGCAAGGCAGGTCCGCCCACTTGGAGTATTCACGTCGGCGTTCGGTTTGCTATTCGCCAAGCGAGTGACCAGAAAAGAATCGGATCGGCTACCGCGCTTCGATGCCCGGGAAGATCGACCCCACCTGAGGCACTCGCGACGCCGTTGAAAACGTCAGCAGAGTCGGTCCTCGATGCGTGTCGTCGTATGCTACCTCGGGCGGCATCAGCGAGAAGAACCAGTCCAGAGATCACGTGCATACCAGGGTCGAATCCTTTCCAGGCATAGACGGAGATCATCAGTCCCAACGATACATACCTTGTTTCGACGCACGAACCCTCATCGCACGCGGATATAACAAGGAAGAAAAAAACGTGTAGAAAAGAACAAGAAAAAAAAAAAGTTCCACGAAAATAACCAACGTCCGACCAACCCACTATCTCAACGACGCCTTGGACGCCTTACCACTCACCCCCCTCCCCGTCTCCTCCTCCCCAGCCCCAGCCCCAGCGCTCGCGTTTCGTATGCTCGTCAACACCTCCTTGCAATACTTGAGCTTATCCACCAACCGCTGTTGAAACTTGGCCTGCTCCCCATCGGTGGCAGGCTTGAGTCCCATCGTCATCACCTCGCTCAGCGTGTATCGTGTCAAGCGGTAATTCTTGTCGATGTGCGTCACCATCAGACCGTGCGAAGACAATATCACCTTCGAGTGATCGTAAAAGTTGAACTGCGCGGGGGTCAGAGGAATCTATACGCGTGGGCGAAGAGGGAACATACCTGCAGAACGTCGTGACTCATCTTAAAGACGATGACGTGTTTCATCCGGAGGTACTTTTGCACAAAGTTCATCCCCCGTGTTCGGTCGAGATCTTCAAACGTGTATTCATAATCGCCGTACAACCTGTCCATAATGTACCGCTCGAAATGTTTGAGCAGGTACACCTTGTTCTTGAGATCCTCGGGGAACTCGGACACAGTGTAGCCCTTCCGGACATAAACCTGCCCTTGATGACGAGACGTGATGTAGTCAAAATGTCTTTTCGCCCGTCAGACGCAAATCGGCGGGAGCATCAAACATACGTACTGTTTATCCGCTGCCAGAATTAAAGTCGTGCTGTCATTAAAGTGCACACCAACGGACCCGTCCGTCAACGCGTACCCCATCCCATATTTGTTGCAGTAATCCACCCACGAGACGATAAACACGCGCTCATCTGGCAGACACACATCCCCGCGTGGGTCGCGGAATACCCTTCCCGCTGCCTTGGCATCAAACGCTAGCGTCAACGTCCGCGCAGCCGCATCGAACCCGTTCGTCCGGGGCGGCGTCTCCGTCTCGGTGTCCGGCGTCGACACAACCTCTTTGCGCTCCTCCCGCGCGCGCTCCTTCCCCTTTGGGTCCTTGCGCACGGGGGGCAAGTTCTCCTGCTCCTCGTCGGCCGGATGTGCACCATGTCCTGTGACAGGCGCCATCTGGGCAACGATTCGCGCCTTTTGCGACTCGAGCTCCTTTTGCCTCTGCAGATCAAAGTTCTTTTCACGCGTCCCGCGCGGCACCTCTTGTTCCTCCTCCTCGATGTCGCCCAAGGCCCGCGTCGAACGTACCGTGCGAAGCGGCGATGATCTAGACTCTTTGGCCGCTTGAAGTTTGCGGTAGAGCGGCGATTCTTTCGTGGTGTTGGTTGTGGACATGACGAGGGGCTGTCTCGCCGAACTAAGCAGCGCAGAGATAGGACTTCCAGGCTGGACGGCCTTTTGGAACTCCTTCTCCTGCTGGGCGATGCTCGAGGTCGTCGGGTTGCTGGCCTTGTCTGGCTGGGCATTGGCAGACGGTGCACTCGCATCGATGCTCGTGACTTGGCCATCGTCGAGGAGCGCGGCCTTCTTGATCTTGGCGAGGTTGACGATCGACATGGGACGGGTGATGTAACGAAAGTCGGGTGGTGCGTCATGTGCTGAGAGGGGAATAAAAGGTGGTATGATGCCACAGTCGATAAACGGTGAGGCGATGATTTCGAGAAGCGTGGGTCGTTGGTTCGGATCGGGCGTCAGAATGGAAGTGATGCATTCCCGTGCATCAGCAGAGATTCGTCTCTCTGGGGGGAACTCATAAACATTGTCGCGAATTCGGCTGGAATAGAATTCAGAAGGGATGGGAAACAGGAGTGGTGGATACCCACGTATAAATGTCCTTGACGTCCTTTGTTTGGAAAGGCGGACGGCCGATCAAGAGAGTGTAGAGAATGACGCCGATGGACCAGGTGTCTACTTCGAAGCTGTGTCCGTTTGCTGTGTCAAACAGCACCTCTGGGGCAATGTAGTTTGGGGTACCGCAAATGGTCTTTTTCCTCTCGCCGGGGTTCTCGATGAGTGCTGCGAGACCAAAGTCGCCGACTTTGATGTTCATGTTGGCGTCGAGGAACAGGTTACCGAGCTTGAGGTCACGGTGAATGACTTGGTGTGAGTGCATGTAGTTGCAAGCGCCGATAATTTGAACCAAAAAGAAACGTGCTTCGGGCTCTGTGAAACGACGGCGCCGACGGAGCATGTCCATGAGGGAACCGCTGTGACAGAGCTCGAGGGTCATATAAACGTTGTCGTCGTCTTCGAAGCATTCGTAAAAGCGGACGATGTTGGGATGTGACAGCGAACGGTGAATCTTTATTTCTGCATAGAGCTTGTGGGATGTCAGGACGAGCGTTGGGCTGGTGAGAGAGACGGACCTTGGTCTTGGCCTTTTTGGTCTTGAGGGACGTCTTGGTGACGACCTTGCAGGCATGGCGCGTTCCACGGACGTCCTTTACTTCATATACCCGTGCAAATCCACCCTGTGAACGAGTGAGATGGTGACCCACACCCGACGCCCGACCTACCTCGCCCAAAAAACCGACGCGGTGAAATTCCAAGAGTTTGTTCTTGTCAGTGATAACCTTTGGTGGTGAAGGTGGTGTCGTCTTGCTGTTCTGCCTCGGTAAAGGTGGGTCAGATTGTGCTGGTTTCGCTGATGATGTCTGGTGGTTTATCGCGTTCGCAAACGGTGGTCGCATCGTCGAGGCCTAACACCTTTCAAAGGTGAGTGGCTGACATTGCACGCTGGGATAGCGTGTGTATTATGTAATTGATCACGTGCATTCTCAACGTATTACCTGGTCACGTGAGTTATTCATGAAATAGCCCCTGTCGCGCGTCGAAAAAGCCTTTGAAATATGCCACCACAAGACATTCAAACGGTGTCTGTACATACGGCGCTCGAGTATACGGCGCGATTCGGTCTGAGTACCGCTCAGGGTTGTTACTTTTACTACATAGTACAGGCTTCACCACCCGGAACGTATTTCGCGGATCTCGCGCACGTCGACCAGCCACTCCCAACCTCGCTCCTCGGTCGTCTCTTGCGCGAGGCATGTGGCACACTTCCACAGTTGTCCGCGGATCACACACAACTAACCAATGCATGGTAGGCCCTCCCTTTTTCTCCCCGACCGTTCATAAACGTCTCTCAAGCACAGACGCCACACAAGATTTAAACAATACTTTGGGACCTCTAGACGACATGGACTGTCTTCCACCCTCACCATTCATATCCAGCGACGTTGACATGGACATACTGACAGATACCACCCCTGCGCCACCTTCGTACGATCAGTCACAGTGCACCCCAGAATACGCCCCTGCGCCACCACACCACCACAACACGTTTGCCACTTCAACTTGCCCTGTCCAAGAAATACGGGATACCTCCGGATTCACATCACTCCACACCCCATCACAGTGGGATGCTGTCCTGCCTTGCTCAGTCTCTGCTGTACCGGACCCTTTGCTGGATTTCAGCAATCTCAACTGCTTACCTACCTATGCAACGAGCGATCAAACCCACAATACCATCAAGCCCCCTTGGCAAAAAGTGCCACACCGAGAAAGTTTATCTCGCTCAACGTCCGTGGCAACTCTTCTTGACAACTTTGAGCGATCGCTCACGTTGGCCACCGACGAGACCACCCCTGCCGATGCGGACACGCCAACGTCAACTTGCACCGAGCTGCCTGGGCCAGTGACCGTCCAGCCACAGCAAACTGACCTCTTGGACGTGCCACTCTTACGGTTGGACCGTCATTACCAAGACAATGGCCCACATCCCACTGAGGATACCCAAGACAACCCACCCGCCTTTGAAAGAGAAGCCACAGAACCGGTCGAAGATGACAACAGCCGAACGCATTCCAATTCCTTGGATTATTCCTTTGGGCGGACGGAGCACCCTGAAGATGACCAAGACGAGCCCTGTGGCGACTTGTCAGCACAGTTTGAGCGCGAAGTGACCGAATCACTCGAAGAGAGTGAAGATCAGCCACCTGTTAGCATGCTGGACCTCACCAACCAAGCGCCGTTGCGTGCCGTCCACGCGCTTGTCTGCCCCCGTCCACCTACCCCCCCTCCCTCGCGCTGCCCAAAATTGGGCTTTATAAGCGAGAGCGGCACGAACCAGCGCACCGCGCGGTTCATCGCCGCCGCCCGTGGAATCTTTGAGGCGCGGCGTGCGCGTGTTGCGATTGAGGCTGCTAGCCCAGAGCACGCAGTCATGTCGAGCAAGCGCACGGGCAGGGGACTCTTGCAGCCCCTTTCTGTGCGGTGTGCCAGAGGCAGACGAGGGGAGGAAAGGGGAATCGAAGGACGGGAGCAGGAAGTGTCCCGCTCCAAGGACCACGCCGACACAAAACACACGCGGTTCCTCATGCCCGACGTGGGGGAGGATCCCCAAGACCAGGACCAGGATGGCCCCGGCCGTCTCCTCTTGCGGGCTCGTCGGCACATGCGCGCGGGCAAGGCCCTGGACCAGGACGTACTTGGCCCTGCCTCCACTCCCGCTGGCTCTAGACGGCTAGGAACTACGATTACACCCCCGCGCTCGATATTGCGCAACGCGCGGGCGACGGCAATGCCCTATTACAAGACGGGGAAAGCGCGACACGCACACGCGGGTCGGAGGGCATCTATACCTTGACGACCTGACATGAACGATAGTGACGGAGAGGACACTGGCATGAGAGCTCTCACCGTACAGTATATATGGACTGTATTTTATTCAACGACGCAGGAGGGTGCTCACTAGCTTAGGATAAGCTAATGCTTGGATGCCTTGTATGTTATTTAGTATTCTGGTGCGTACAGAAATCGTTTTTCTGTATCGATGGCGAAGTGATGAGCATGGTCGACGATCGCAGAGGATGTTGTACGATTTGCGGCTGTTTATGTCCGAGCTCTTGTTCTCACCCTTGCGACTAGCTTGGTAGTCTGTCTCCGTTGTGATCCACGACACTCTCAACCGCGACAGACTTACTTAGCGAGCGAGTGTGCACTTCTGACATCAGGCCCAAAGGTATCCTTGATCAGAGGGCTTTTAATAGAGGTGCAGGCGGCCTCGCATCGGTCGTCAAGCACTCGCACTGCATGCGCGTTCGGAATGGTGGAAGGACTAGACACTGAACCAGCAAGGACTTGGTGGGTCGAGGGCAAGAGGAATGAAAGAAAGGCCTCCACGTCATTACAGCACGGGGCATTAGACGTCCGTCCGTTGGCCAAGCACAAGTTCGAACGAGTCCACTTCCTTCAAGCTGATCGACGTTCGCGTGCGCGTCCCTAGGGTCACTCAGGTCATCAGAACGAACCTGTCCTCCCTTTTTTTTCGACCTCGATTGACGATCGCCGTTGGTCATCCACATTCCAGCATCTTCGACAGCAGTGTTGCAGATCAGGGCACGCGGGTGCGCTCCGTACAATACTCCAAAAACTTAACCCTTGATCACGGCACGTTCTTTCCAAAGTGGTTATTCCACCAGGTCGGACTTCCCGTCGATGTCCCAGCAAAATGTACCAAAGGGCCCGAGCCCAATGGACATCACATCATCACGCCTTACGACGAGACGCGCTGGACTCGGATAACTTTTCCCGCGCGTTTGAACGGCGTCAACGTTTGGCTCGTGGTCATCGATCGATGCGAGTGGGTCAACTGGCATGCATATCCGAAACATGGCGTCTACCCAACACCTCGTCATCCCAAAGTCGTGTGTCGCTGCACTGCGTCCACGAGCCTCGAGCTATCAGACAAAGCCCGGTGGAATGATGTCCACGCGTGCATCGTCGTCAATGACCATCCCAAATCCAATTCATCTCCATCATCGTCACCTTGCGTTTTTTGGATCGCAATTTCTGCGTCACTCTCAAGCATAACCCCTAAGCAGATCGTCGGACTCGGAGGAATGCCACCAATGATACCACGCCCGTTCGCTAATGTCATCTCCTCGGACTGAGCGAGATGTGTCCGTAGATCCATTATGCACAGCCAGCGAGCGAGCGCCACCGTTATGGAAGTCGATGTACAACGTTCACTGCGCACGTCTTAACGACGTCAACGTTTTCTTGGCCTTGGATCGTCAACATGACGCGCGTTACTCAGGGGCATCACCAGCATTGAATTCTTGGCAACACAGGCTCGTCATTGCCGAACCGTGCATTTGTATCTGCGTTGACTTGGTTCACAAGCCTCGCGCTGGGCCGCAGACGACCAATTGAATCGCCTCCACCGCCGATAGCCCATCCACACGCAATCCAATTCATGTACATACCGATGCCTGTACTGGTCCTCGCACGCCCAAGGCATAACTCCTATCATACTGAGCGGATCGTCGGACCGAAGGGATGCCACCAATGGGCCCATGCCTATTTGCCCAACATGTCCTCGGAACGAGCGCGATCGCTCGTAAATCCTTGCACACAGCCAACAAACGCCACCATTATGGAAGTCGTGACCTAAACGACGACGACGTTTTCCTTGGGGGTTGGGTCGTCAATGTGACGCAAGCTAGCCAGGGCCATCGTTGACTTCTACGACCCTTGGTCATTGCCGAACCGTGCGTCGTGGACAGACCTCTGTCCAAACGCGCAGACGCCAATTGAATCGCGTCCACCGCCGATGCACTGTCCGTTCACAAACACCCAGGATCGACATCAAATTCATGTCTCCGTGCTAGGCAGGTGCTCAAGGGAGCGGATTGTCGGACCGGAAGAGCGCCACCAGCGATACCTGTCCTCGGAGCGAGCACCACCACCCAGATCATCGCGCGCACGCAGACGTCCCCGTCCACCCAACAACCCAGAATCGAAATCAAATCCATGTCCCTATGGGTGCACGAGCAAGGACGCCTGAGCAGATCGTGACGCGCGCCGTGAGGTTGGGACCGGGGGGGATGATGCTACAAACGACGGTGCACCACGTCCGTCCCTAACTTGCATCTCCTCGGCACACGTCCTTCCTCAAGTTCGTAGATCCCTGCGCAGTGCACACAGCCGTCGAAACGCGGGTTCGCTGCGCCTCTAGGCTAACCGACGGCCACGTTTTACCCCCCTCGTCCTGGGTCGCACGTCGGTCACTCGGCCGTGACGGCTCATGGTTGCGCCACTGGCACTGTTGCACACGATATCCGATTCATACTCTCTTCACGAACGACACGCCCGAGTGGATTGTCGGAGGAACGCTACCCATCCTCACACGGTCGCTCCGCCTGACAATCTCCTCGGGCGAACTTGCGTGCGATCGACCAAGGGGTGAAATGGAAGCCCGAAATCCCCACGGAATCGACACGTCAACGTCAACGTACGCAAGGTACGTACGCTGGTTCTCACTGTGCGTGGCTACAAGGGATGAGTCGTTCAACGACGAAAAGACACTGGATTGCTCAACGCAAACGCGAACCGACCGCGACCACGGCGACCGCTACACCAGCTCAAAGCGCGGATCCTATCTACAAAAGAATGGTATTTAAAAAGAATGAAAGAAGGCCAAGGCCTAGAGGCGATAGGCGATCCATGTTCCCCCCTCTTCCTCTGCTCGCTCGCCCTCTCTGTGTAGTTTGTCGTAGGTAGATGAATGAAGATCAAGAGACGTCATGGCATGAGTAGGAGTGAACGAGTCCATATGCAACAAAGAAAAAAGGATGAACTGAGGAGTAAATCACGAAAAAAGAAATTCATAGGCAATGACGCGAACCGCCCCCGTCAGCGCGCGCCCAATCGCTCTCTACAAAGCGGACACGTTTGGCTCCGGTCCAGCCAGTTCTCCAAACACTTTTCATGGAATCTGGAAAATACACGTCAGAGAGGAACCAACGCTTAGACGGCTGACGCACGCATGTTTACAGGTCGCTCCCAAGATCCCCGCATCCTCCGCCTTGAACTGTGTCATGCAGATCGCACACTTTTCCACGGCCACACCCAACAAGGACATCTTGAGCTTCACACGTCCGTCCCGCGTCACCCGCCTCCGCACGAGTTCGACCTTGCCCACGAGACACGAGAGCAGTTCCACAGTCCCGTCTTCCTCATCCTCGTCTGCTTCCCCCTCATCCTCCCCATCCTCGTCACCTTCGACCGACGGAACATGTGGTGGTGGTGGCGGCGTAGCGGGCCCAATCAGGTCCGCAATGAGCAGGAGCGCCTAGGCAGGATTCGTTCACCTCGTACGGCCCCATATCGTCGTCAATCGGAGAACTCACGTCATAATTGGACCCGTCCGACATTCCCTGGTCGCCCAGGCTAGACACGAGCCCGTTGATGTCTGGAATGTCCGACGTCGGAGTCGTCTGCATCGACGTATCAAAGTACTCCACCGAACGGTTCGCGGCGGTGGAGAGGGTCAGACTCGAGGCGGAAGCGTAGCCGCTCGTCGTTGGGGTCAAGGGTCCGGGAGGACTGACGGTGCCACTGTCGCTCACGTTGTCATTGTCATTGCCGTCGCCGGTATCGTCTTCGAGCCCAAGAATGTCCACACAGAGGGGTGGGATAGGGTTTGGAGCGTGTTGAGGCACCGAATCAAGACTGTCGTCATCCAGATCGATAAGAAGGCCTTCAGGGATAGGGGGTGTGCTGGGCGCAGCAGAAACGATCGCCTTTGGATGGGGAGCGATATGCTTTACGCCCTTGTCGAGAATCCACGTCAACGAAGGAGAGACGGGGGGAGTCGCCGGAAGCGGTCTCCCAGGATAGTGGCGCCGTGGAGAAGGTTGGCTGATCGGAGGGGGAAGACTTTGCGTCATGTTTGGCAACGGTGTGGGAGGCCCCGAAGGGAAAATGGAGCTGTAGGCCGGCGCGCTTCGCATGCCCATGTCTCGAGAAAGCGACCTGCCTCGGACGAGCGCATGATTCTCGTCCCGCACATCAGGCGAACGGACGATGCGCTCCGTGGCAGACCGAGTAGGTAGAGAGGCCAGTGCTGGATTAGGTATGATAGGAAGGTCAGGGTCGTGTTCATAAACCGGAGCCGTGGGCGCCGGCGATGAGACCCGGGGAACTCTGGAACTCAGAGAAGGCTCGTACCCCCTACACGCAGCCGCGCGGGGAGGCTCCGTGGCAACCTCACTGTTCGGAAGCGTCTGAACGGCCGCAGGAACGTCCTCGCCGTCGGTCGTGTTCTGAGAGAGGGTGGTGTTGGTGGTGTCAAACGTAGCCGTCGAAGCGACGGAGATGGGAGAGACTGGTGCACTCGAAGGGCCCATCTGACCTCCACGGCTGGAGGTCGTGTGTCGACGAACATGTCGCGCAACAAACGGGGGCGACGCAGGCCGGTGAACGTCCGAACCTGTCTGTGGAATCTGCACCGTATTCACCTTACGCGATCGGTCAGACGACAGCTTGGTAGGCGGGGTGCCAAACACATCCGGCGCGGACCGTGGTAGGTGCCGCGTCGCCGTGTTCTGGGGCGTCACGGGGGGGCTCGGTGGTGGTAACGATCCATCGATGGACGACTCGCCGGAGCCGGTGCGTTCAAGCACCTCCCAGTCTTCCAGGGGCTCGCTTGATGCACGCTCCTTGGACTTTCGATGAAACAACTTTGTTCGCGCACGATGAGGGGTGCCATGATGAGAAGGCGAAAGATTAAGCAGTGATGGTGTACTCTTGAAAAACGGACTGGGATTACGAAGCAACGAAATCACCGACGAGGACGGTTGTGGCGAATGCGAACGACCATGGAAAAACCGCGAGGGAGATCCAGGAATGTTGGGCATCCGATGGTGCTTTGGGGTAGGCGGCGTAGACAAATCCGAATTATCCTGGTTCTGATCCTCATATCGATGACTCTCAGGAATACGTAATGAGAGCTGGGAGGCCAAGAACCGGGCCTGAGATCCCGGATTGCGAGAGACGGTGGGCTGGCTGGCAAGGCGAGTTCGGTGGGGGATGGGCGCGCCCGAGTGCACACTCGTCTCAGTTCTTATCTTGTATCGCTTTACGCGCTCGTCGAGGGGAATCCCGCGCACGCGGTCGAGCTCCCATCGCTCGGAGGGTTCTAAATCGACGAGCTCGATGCTGGATCCGTCCTCTTCAGAACGCTGTAATGACGACAGAGAGGCAGTGTCGACAGAGAACGTATCACTTCTATCTGATCCGGCCGGGTGTGACCGACCAACGTGCACAGGGAGTGAAGCTACGGTGACTGCCGGCGAAACGAGACCAGGATGAGGAGGACCACTCTGGTGGACGTAGTTCTCGGAGACGAGGGTCGACACGGCGGTCGCCGATTCGTACGTGGGCGGGGGAGGGAACTCTGGAGGGGAATGAGCGATGCACGGGGACATGTCAGTGAGGACAGACCTGTTTCGTCCCGCATTCTGGAGGACTGGGCTTGTCTGCGAGAGCCGGCGCCTCTAAAGTTGTAGGAGAGGTTGTACTGCATCTCCTCTTCGTATCGCTCCTCCCTTTTCTTCTTCGATTTGGGTTTGCGGGTCCGAGGTGTGTTATCGGGAGTTGCGGGGGGATGACGAGCATCGAGAGTGGAGGTGTGGGTGAGATATGCTGCCTGAGCTTGTTCGGCAGGTCTCTTGCCCGAGGTCATCGTGTAGCACTGAGAAGGTGAGAGACAAGGGCGAAGAATGGACGTCCACGCCTTTACCTGCTGTCGTGCCGATTCATGCCCTTCTCTTGTTTGGATCGCTTTGGCGATTGACGAATGGGGCTTCAAAGGCGTGGTCGTTGCGAGACATACTCACTCTGGGTGCCATCACTCCCCACGCCTTGTCACGGTAATGAATCTCAGGAGGGTATACCCACCGTTGGTCCGACATCACGACGCGGTAATTTAACCAACGTCCTTTTTGCACGCCATCCCACACACCTCTCCCTGCCTTTTCCAGGGTACTTGTCGATCCATTCGACAAGGGTTATATACACGCGCGGGGCATCATATCATTCGAGTCAAAACCACCATCGACATGGCACGGACGGGCTGTTTCTCGCCTGCAGATAATAAGTAATAAAAACGTTCAACTAACAAAGATGGAACAAGTAATCCAAATTCGACCGAAACATGTTCACCCAGTCCTAGGCGAGTCATCCGTATGGTATCAGAATCATGGAAATTTGTGATGCGTGTTTACGGACCATGCATTGCGATGAAAAAAAAATTAAGAGAGAGCAAGGTAAAAAGAGTGCAGGATGTCGACCAGACAAACGCCAACGGATGCAATAGTATAAAATCTAGATTACAAGTGCATATTCGATGCTCGATTTCTCTTATGAAGCCGCAAAGCCGCGAAGAGCAAGGAAGACACCGCACCCATCCGCATTGCCAGGTGGACAATGTGTCGTCTATACAGCCGTCCGACTCGGGTTGCGAGCCAACGTGGCGCCCGTTCTCTGGGCTTGGATACTGCTGAAACGTTGCAACTCCTCAGGCTTCATCGTAATCTTCCGGCCAAACCCAACCTTGCGCACAGCACGACGAATGAACGAGACACGGTTCGAGTACATCGACTCGTGGATCGAAGCAGCACGGGATTGCGTACGCGTAATGGGGATACCACCTTCAGATGCCCTGAGTGCGGCCTCTGCAGCCATGCGATCGTGGCGTTCACGCATCTTCTTAATGATGGTAGCCTTCATGGCAAACTTGATCCAGTCAAGAGGAGAGAACCAGACGATATTCTGAGAGTACAATAAGCACACGATAGAAAACGACACCAAAACACGTACCCAGACCCAAACGATACCGATCCAACCACCCGAAACTCCCTGGATTTGTGTGAAGCCCCAGTTACCATAGGCGGCGATAATCGATGAAATAAGTTGAGCGATGCAGAAGGCAACCATCAAAGCGACGGACGGGCGCTCCATGAAGAAGAAACCGTGAGAACGCGTGACGAAGATCAATGCCTGCGAAATGATGGCGACCTGCAAGTACACAATGGTGTGCAGCTGAGGATCATTGACACTCGAAGGGGATGGTGACCCGTTAAATGTGACACCAAACTTGTCATAGAAGAACGTCGTCCTGAGAATGATGGCAACGAGCGCAATACTATAGATATCATCAACGAGAGAATAAACGAGGAAAGTGAACGCCTTACGTGGAGGCCGTCAAGTACAAGCCATACGCAATCGCATACGAGAAAATTTCAGCTAGGTCCCAAGCGTCCGGTTGCATGGAGGGCAAGACGCGGTCAACAGACAATGTCATGATGGTACCATCATTCAGGAGGGCGATGATCAGGACCATGAACGGAGGGAAGTCGAACCTGAACGCAAAAGCCAGAATAGCGAAGCAGACAACGATACGAATGGTTACGGCACAAGCGTAGATCGAGTAGTTGCGCATACGCTGGAAGATGATACGCGAACCACGGATGGCATGCACGATGGTGGACAAACCAGGCTCGGTCAAGACAATGTCAGCAGCACCACGAGCAGCATCAGTAGCACCCTCTACAGCAATGCCGACATTTGCACGAGAAAGAGCGGGTGCATCGTTGGCACCATCACCAGTCATGGCGCACAGGTGACCAAGACCCTGGAGGCGCTTGACAATTTCGTATTTATGTTCGGGGAAGACACCGGCAAAACCATCCGCATCCAAAATCATGTCGTCAAGGTTCAAATGCTTGCCGCCAGGAGGGGGTCCGTCCTTCAAAACCTTGGCCGGATACATGTGGTCACCCAAACCAAGACGACGACCGGTTTCCTTTGCGATCGCAAGCTGATCACCGGTGACCATCTTGACCTTGACACCGAGAGCGATGGCATCATCGATGGTCTGCTTCGTATCTTCACGAGGAGGATCGAAGATAGCAAGAAGACCAATCAACTCGAAGCCGTTGCCCTCAGCCTCTGGATCGTCACCATCCAGTTCTTCATAGGCAACAGCAAGGGCACGAAGACCACGAGACGCAAATTCTTCGACGTCAGCCTCAAGCTTGTTTTCAATTTCCTCCGTCTTGTTGCGTGTGCAAAGCTCAATGATAATACCCGTCATACCCTTGGTAACACGCTTAAGCTTGCCGGACGACTCTTCAAGGTAGGTGATTTCCGTGCGTTTGTCGACAGGGTTGAATGGCTTGAAGTCCAAGAGTTTGATGCCGGCACGGGCACGAGAGGTATCACCGAGAGCTGCTACGACGGAGGCATCAATCGCATCCTGGTTTTCAGTACGAGACGCGTATGCAGCAAGGAGCATGACGTCGTCAGCGGAGAATGGGCCATAAGTGCGAATGGTGGCCCTGTCAATAGTGAGCTTGTTGGTGGTGAGAGTACCAGTCTTGTCAGAGCAAAGGATGGTAACTCCAGCCAATTCTTCAATGGCAGTGATACGGGTGACAATGGCCTTGTGTTTGGCGAGCTGCTGAGCACCGACGGCGAGAGTGACGGACAAGACGGTGGGCATGGCAATCGGGATACCACCGATCAAGAGGACAAGGATGTTGTTGAGACCACGGCGATAACTGTATCTGAAACCAGCGTAGAGGACAAGAATTTCCGCGACGACGAAAATACCGATGGAGACCAAGCAGAAGGAACCGATTTGGGCAAGAATCTTCTGTAAGTGACCCGTGGTATCATCGTCCTGTCCGACGAGAGAAGCGGCACGGCCGAAAAAGGTGTTAGCACCAGTGGAAATGACCACACCCTCGGCTTCACCCTGCTTGCAAGTCGAACCGCTGCAACTCGGCGTCAGCCAGAGACTTCAAAGCCGAAGAAAAACGGAGAATACGAACGAGAAACATTGGTCGCCACTCTTCTTACCCTGAGGAAGCGATTCGCCAGTGAGAGCGGCTTGGTCGATGGACACATTGATAGACTCCGTAAGACGACAGTCGGCAGGAACGATATCACCAATCTTGAAAGAGATCATGTCACCAGGAACCAGATCGGCAGATTCTATCTCGGACCAAGATCCGTTGCGCTTGACTTTTGCCTTTGGAGCAAGGGAATCCATGAGTGCCTTGACGGCATTACCAGCGTTACGTTCCTCGTAGAAACCAATCGTAGAGTTGATGAACAAGAGAAGCACGATACCGACGAAATCCTCCCAGTCTGGAGGCTGGCCGCCACCGTTGGAAAGCACAATGGCCACAAGAGCAGCGCCCTCCATGACCCAGGACAGCGGGTTCCACATGAAACTCAAAAACTAAGGTTAAATAGAGGGTTCAGAACAGACCGAGGGTGCATATACGGTATCATCACCTGGAGGAATGCATTCTGCTCTTCCTGCTCGAGCTTGTTGTGACCGAACAAATCGATACGGCGTTGGGCCTCCTCTGTGGACAAACCATTTTCGTCGCACTGGAGGAGCTTGAAGACGTCGTCGATGACAATCGTTTCGAGGTCGACCTTTTCCTTGTCGTATAGGTCTTCGGCCTTGAGCTCGATCTTTCGGCGAATGAAAAATTGGGATACAAAGACGGATTTGAAATATGACACACCAAAGACAAGTCCACATTGGCATCTACATACAAAGGTCAGAATTTGCTGCTAGCAACAAAACCAAAAGAACACACGGGTTGGTTTATCCTCATCGTGACCGAAATCCTTGTACTCTCTCTTGCGCTTTGTGTCGGTAGGAGCTTCCGTGATGGGCGACTCTTCGCCCTGTGGACCAGGTTCCTTTTCCACGTTCGGCTCCGACATGGGTGGGTGCGGGGGAGAGGGGTAACCCTACAGACTTGATCTATAGAGAGGCAACTTTTCAGGGAGAGACGCGTCGACACGGGAGACGGGGATGAAAGAGTGGGAGAGTGCGAACCGCGACGCAGACGGACTTTATATCTGCGGACCGAAAAATCGAGATATCAAACCATCCAAACATACACAAACACACCGCTTATCCGCCCCAGTTGGAATCCGAATCGAACCCTTGGAGACCTCGGCACGATCCTGGGTTTCCCGGTCATGCTTCGCTCTATCCCCGTCCGCTAAACTGACTGGCGTATTTACCTCGTGTTCCAAACCCTTGGTCTCCCTGTAAAAAGTACACTTGACTGAGCGGACTCCACATTAGAGATGCTGTTCCCTTGCCGAGAGTTCCAGCTACTTTTGATGAGTCTTCTTGCCGTACGCATGGTGGTGCATGAGTGCGGCGAGTTTCTCAAACGACCTTCCTCTAAACGAGTTCAAGCGATTCCAGAAGCTCCCGTCTTCCGTATCCCTATTTTTATCCCCTGGCTAGACTTTTCATGGATCGGCGCGAAGCAGCGTTCAACATCATGGTGCCAGTCACCCACACGTTGCAAGGCACCCCTCGGGCACACAGGGGGCTGTAGCACATGCAACCAACTTTCGCAATCCCTGAGGGCTCCAGCCTAGGCACTTGCCCAATACATCACATTCATCAGACTGCGAGCCGAGTTCGGTACAGCCCAAGTCGTGCGTTTGCGGTCACTTTCCCTCAATACATCAAACGGTGGGCATCTGCAAGCAGCGCTACACTCCCTATTACCTACGTGGCATCCTGACATCCTGATCATCGGTACAATCCGGATTTGTACATTGGCGATCCAAGGCTTATTTATCGTCGCTATAATTAACCCCCTTTATTGTTAGCACGACTGGGGTCCGGCCACTTGATGACCTGTTCACAACCCTCACCTACGTAGCCTCCACTACCACTTGGGTGGAACAACTCGATTTCGTGCACTGGCCGACAATTCACCCTTGGGTGTGACCACACCATCCAGCGTGAGTATCGACACCGGTCGAAAGGCACGTCAGCCCGAGACCGCTCGTTTCCAAGTTACCGGAGCCGTAGTTACCTGATGATCACAGATGAGCTAACCCATCCCACCACTGTTCGGCCGATAGCGGGTACCCCGTGGCACCCATTGAAGGGCGTAAGCGCACCTGTTAGAGACTCTTTGCGTCATACTAGGTACGCTTCTTCATAACGTACTCGACGCCCGTCGAACAAATCTCACACCGCGTTGCATCGCCGCCCCTTTTCGCACTGCGCACTGCGCATGGCTGTCGACCGATGCAGTACGTCCTTGTAAATCACTCGCCTGGATGCCCCATACGGTGCGCGTTTAAGTCGTGTCGCGGACGACAGCCCGCCAGAACGTTCGATGGATTGACGTGGGTATAAACGTGGCGCGGCGCAGACCGGAACAAGTCCACCTTGTGAACGGCTGTACTGGGAACGTACCTTGCGCAGGCCGCCCTGGGGAAAGAAGGAATACTGCTATTGGTTCTCGAAGTGCTAACCGGCGCCACCGGTCTCTCCGTACCGGTGGTCCTTCGAGAGGCCGGCCGCTAGATAAAGCATCGGTTTAGGACTCCGGCCCCGTGTCGGACACCCGTTTGCATGTGGACGTCCGACCAACATCCGAGTCGTCGCTGCTGCTCCCGTATCAAAAGAACGACTTCATGTGTGAGACACCAAAAATACGCACTTGATGTCGATCACGAGTGAAGATGAGACAGTCTGTCATACGGTCCCCGCGCGAACATGTCAAGCTCAGCGCTTGATGTCCAGACAATTCAGTCCGCGCCACAACCCACACGTACGACAAGGTTCATACCACCACCGCGAGGTCCGCTAGTGGCCACGGTGGCGAAATGGATATCTACTGCCTTGCATGATATCATTGGATCGTCGGGTTATCGGCAGCGCGAAGAGATCGGGCTGGGGTGATTTGGCCACGCTGACACACCCGCGCACGCCGCGATGATCAAGGTTTCAATCCGACCCCGCATCAGGGATCAGAATGACTGAGTCATTGTCATTCCCAGTGGCAAGCACCGCAACATCTACAGTCATTGACACGGGGATCCTTTTTCTCCGGACACAGTCGACCTCGCCAATGCCCATCAACGGATCGGACCCTGCAGCCAGACGGCCATCCTTTTTCCCTAGTAGTCATTATGGGTACACTTCTTATCTATCACGAGGTAAACGGGTTACCTATCTATCCCAGGTACTTATAGCCTAGCGCAGCATATGCACCCCTATATCAAATGCTGCATACACCTTCCCATCCTTGAACGCACCCCCGATCCCACCCGCCAGCTGCTCGATAAGTCCAGAACCTCATTCCGAATCCCGACTCCGGCAGGTTTTCCATGGTGCGCAGCAGGCTCCACACGACAGCCAACACAGATCCTCATTGGATCTCGGGCACTTGAAACGATCGTGACACTTCCATTGCCACGGCTGAATTTCCTCCATTGCTGTATTCCTATTATCTATCTATAGACGAGTCCGCGTGGGGAGGAGGCATCGGATGGCCAGTTCGAGGGTGGACACCCTTTTAGCCTACCTGCGTGTTCCGAACCTCAGCGAGGGAAATCAGGGCTACGACGCATCGATGGGCGCGTGGAATTTGCGGCGGGTAGAGACGCTCGGGATGTTGCGGCTGCAATCCAAAGAATTCAAGGGCGTAAATACGCGGCGGGCCGCCAAAGGGGCCCACAGTCGCATGGTCGCGACCGCGCACGTTTGTGATGCAGTCTTCAGCAACAGATTAGGGTGGTGGGGTGGATGTGGAAGCGAGTAGAACGCGAGACGTGGCAGCTGATGCAAACCCTTTCAGGATCCATCCGCGCCAATTTGTTCCGCCCGTCAAGATCGCCCCAGAGTTGCATGAAGCCGTCGTGGACGTGCAATCGTCAGCGCAGAAAACACCCAACCTCGCGCGTTCCTGACAGACGCAGTCTGAATCTCGCCATCCAACTTCAGACTGCGGCGTCCCACTGATGCCGAGGTGGGATGGAGATCAACTGGCTTCCGTATTTGGTCCGCGTTGGAGGGTTGTGATATGTCTTGGCGGCTTGATGAACGTGGCGTTTTGCCCAGTTGTTGACTGCGGCCGCGACGACCGGATCAGGGGTCGCCCATCCCGTATAAACCCTTGCTACAAGGGTCGGCAGTACAGGGGCGCGACCCATATGGGAAGTGATGGTGCCCTAAATCCATCGACCGCCTGTCGTTACGGCGGAAAAAAACGTGGGCGTGCCCGCGTCCCTGAAGATCAGGGCATGACAAAACGTTTCACCTCTGCCAACGGCATGGGGCGGGCTCGCAGGCAATAGGTTTGGATGGGCGTGTAGTTCCGCTCCGCTGGCGCACGCAAGGGTTGTATAGCAACGTACGGTAGAGGGTCTCGAACCGAGCCTGACGCAGATGTCGGCGTGCTGTTCGGTTGGAGGGGAATTGCCAACTTCGGGACTTCTATCTGGGCTGCTTCTGTGGGATGCCCGAGTCTTGACGAGCAGTAGCTATCGATATCGATGATGGCAATTCGAAACCTGCAACGCCTGGACACGATCAGTCGAGAACGGGATATGTACAACAATGACCACCTTTGCCCACCCATCCACACCGCATGGCCGTCCGAACAAGTGGGACGAGGCACCCAGCACCCCAGCATGAAGTTCGCGCCAAGTTCTCATCAAATGGAAATGCAGTGACCAAATTACCTGCCAACCGAAGGGTCCTCGGCAGAATCATAACGCGCCTCATTATGGCCCTTTAACGTTGCCGTGACAGGATCGTAGCATGTGGACTGGAAGATTGCTGGAAGGTGCAACTTACAAAAAGTTCGCACCACACACTCTTCTTTTTTGTCGGGTCTGACTTTGAAGACGACCCGATCTCCACGACGACGGTTGCCCTTGGGTCACTGACGTGGCCATCGCGAGTAACACGATATACTACCGCAGCACGAGAATTGTGCAAAGTATACTTCAAACGAGAAGACACACCCATCCTTTGCATTCTCATCTGAAGAATACCCGACACGATTATAACACGCCTGTGACGTGGTGGATGCAAAAGTTCACATCAGTATTACTCGGGAGTCCGACTTGACTCCGACCCGATCTTCTCCTGCACGACTATTAGTACTACGGTCCTGGGTTCAGCGCTCAGCGCTCAGCCTTGGGTTGAATCTGACCTTTGACAGTGATGGAAGTTGCCCTCTCGTCTGCCCCGTAGAAAGCTCGGGATGGAGAGACGGACGTCCCCCTCCCGCTTACCCTCACTTTAAAGACCCCAGCTCAGTCCTGCCAAACACACAAATCCACCCGGTTGCGACAGCAGCCACTGACAACAGTCCAGAAAACACTGTGCACATGTACACATCAGGATCCAACCATTGATCGATCAACGTCCAACCCCAAATCGAACCGTCTCCCCGTCGTCCGCAAAGACATCCCGAACCTGGTGTCGATCGTGCCCGTACATCTCCCGCATGCCGATGACGAACCGGGATAGCATGGTGAACAAGAATAGAATCTGCTCGGCGAATATGCTCGAATCGTCGTTGAGTGTGTCGACAACATTATACAGCACGCGCCCAATCCAGCGCGAATCGGTTTTCGTGCGTGGGTTGCAAGTGAACATCGGGAATAGAGGAGAGCTAGAGATGTACAAGAGGATGCAGTTGGTGCCTTTTCTCACGAAGAGTTGCATGGATTTATTACAGTAGGTTGCCGCCGTGTACATTTCGAAAGACCGCATTGATACTTTCACGATGACAAGGATCGACGATGTGACACCGGGAACAAAGTGGGGATCCCGTATAGTGCGAATGGTATTGGGGATTTCGCACAATGGGGCACGGAGGACCTGGACGACTGACGTTACGGAATGGGGCGTTACCGGTCCTAGATCAATTTGATCTGGTATCGGCGCGCGCAAACCATCCGGCACGTACTAGTGAAGAAAGGGGGATCGAGGAAGAGAAGGCCACCGAGGATGATCTTGGATCGACCCCACATGGTATACATGCGCAACACCATTGTCCCCATGCTCAAGATGAGCGCGAGGAAACAGGTGAGAGACAACTCACGGTCTGCAACAGTAAATTAGAGTATGCCTGCACATTGGGTCATTTAACGGTCTGCGGTGCCTTTGGAATATCTGTGTTCAGTACGGAAGGATATGCTTACACCTTGCCGATCATTAACCATGTAATTTGCTAACAGAACTTTCGATACATACGTCTGCTAGACTCGTCAGCGATATTTCAAGCGAAAAGAGAGAAAGACCGACGACCATCGAGTCAGGGATATGCGAGCTGCGCACTGTAAATGTTTCCGGTCAGCCTAGTCAGCCGCTATCCACGCGTTTGGTCACACATTGTGCACGCGCTTGAAAACGAAATCAGACCCGACATTGCTCGATCGGAGTTGGTTTATACCTACATCGCCCGACAGAGACTGGAATAGCGCATCTAGAGAAGATTAAGTTCGAGGCGCGCGGCAAGGACGGCCTCCTAATAGTCGACACTGCGATGTTATCAGGAATTGGAGCGGTAGCGAGCTCGTCTTCCTTACCCAAATGTGTTCTATCCCTGTGGGCATTAGCAAGAATCAAGGGAGGGAGAAACGAAACACCTCTTTCGAAAAGAAGAGGATTGTGGTGGTCAGGGTCCTATTGTTACTGTACAATGAACGGACACACAAAATATTACTGACCATAATCATAAACAAGAGCAGCGAACAGGGCAACTGTGTTGGACAGTGAGCTCGGTTACGTATTAGGGCCACGAGAGGACCGTACTGGCAGAGGTGCTGGCAAGCTGCACGTGCCTGTCTCAGGCACTATGTCCAGATGGAGTCCAGAGGGCACAGCGCTTAAAGAGAGACAAAACGATCGGACCTTTCAGAAGGCGAGCAAGGAGAGCAAGAATTAGTGCCCGCTGGCCTTGCATAAACTTAGCGAGCCCGCTCGGTATTCATCCAGGGCTGGTCAAATTTGATTTGCCATACATACTTCCGTACGTCGGTTTGGATTCTACTGGCACTCCATGCGAACATCGTCGTTAGCCGATGCCAGGAGTCCACGTCCGCAGTTGTCAGTGCCGTTGCTCCCCAAAGGCAAGTGTTACCAACAAGTGTGTATCGGGGTATGCAAGCTGGTCATAGCACAGCTCTATCTGGTATTACCCAGCGGACTAGGCTGGTTTTCTGCGTCCCGATAAAAAGAAAGAGTCACGGGTCCTCGCCGAGACTCGGATCAGCGGTTTGTCTCCTTTGATGACTGGTCGCCGGTCTAGTTCCGCGACGTTGTGAGCGTATAGATGCACCTTGAACCATGCTGACCCATCGGAATACGGTGACCATGAATGGGCGATCAAGCGCCGGCTCGCACAGCCAGAAGCTCTCGGGAATCCACCCTTCCTGTTCGACGACCAAGCAGTGACTCAAGAAGAATAGAGAGATCGTGACTGGTTGAAACGTCCTGGCGCGAGTAAAAAAGAGCTGGCTTTTTGGTCTTCAAGGCTCCACTATTACTTCTGCCTTATCGTTACACCAGGTCAAGCCCCCAGTCGATACGTAGTTAGCCGAGGTTAGGAGTCCAAAGTCCACGTGTGTCGGCGTTACTCGCAAAGGAAAACCGCCAGACACCTGTCAGTCCACCTTCGAAGCACCCGCTTAGTCTGGAAAGCTGGTTATTCACAATTTGTCACTAGCTTCGGAGGTATGCTGGGACCAGACTGGCATAGGCCGATGGACAAACGTCTCAGAACACGCAGCACAGCCGTCAATTTTCAGCCGAGGTGGAAATCGTTGATCAGCACATTCGTCATTCCAGTACTCGCTTGTGATTGCACCATCCGTGATAGAACCTTGATCGAGTAAAGATTGATCATCCGTGGATCCTGGAAGAAAAAGCTAGGGGTTATTTCCGAACGAGCCACTGCAATCCAGTTATTTTTGGTCGACTTGCCGTGAGAAGCGCCACTCGAACTTCCCCAAGTTATGGAGGTTCAGATGCCCCTCGAATCCTGTCACATATAGAATGGAATCTGACCTTGGGTACGATGACCATGAGCACAAAGCGATCAAGCACCGACTCACACGACCAGAAGCCTTCGGAAATTAACGCCATGGCTGGCCAGTCCGACCCAAGTCCTCGGCCCAAGTAGTAAACGAGTTGCCACCCAGCCAGGCTTTAAGGCGGTCCTCGCCCACGCGGCCGCTTCCAAGAATCCGGGCTAGAAGGCATGTCAGTTACATCACTGTGATCCCCAACCCCATCATGTCCCGGATCCGAATTGTCGACATGTCAGCGCTTCAGCCTCGGAGCTTGCCATCGTCGGATTTGGACAGTTCATGCGGTAGGGGCCCCGGAGATACGCCGCGGAATCCCTACGCTAACATCCATCTACTCAGCGAAGGAGGTTCGATGTCCTTGCTCGTGTCCGACAGACATCGAACCACGACAAATCGTACAAGAAGCAGGTATCCGTCACCACGGCTAGCACCGGCGGTTTCCGGGATACGGGCTGTGGAGGTGGATAAGCTTGTCCGTTGCCAGTTAATCTGGTGGATATTAGATAACTACCCCACTTGTAGCATAGCACAGCCCTCGTTCATCACAAGCAAACACCGGTTATGATCAGTCCATCTTCGACCTTGCTATACCATGCCTAGCGGGCGAGGGTAGATCGTGTGCAGAGCTTTTCACAGCTTTCAAGAGATTGCTTTCACGGGTATGTGATTCCAGAGCGAGGTGGTTTCGTCGTTTGGGACTGGAGTTGCTTGCTGGGCCATCACACGAGCAGGATACAAATGGTACATAGCATTAACAGGACAAAGTCCGTCCGATACAACTATATCGCGCACCCAACGTCCGAGCTGCGGCGTAGCCCCCCAAAAATCTACAGCGTCAGATTGTAATCGTATTCGCCCTGTGCGCTCTGTGCGATCCACAAGACGACAGAAGACAGCATGAGGGCGACATTCTGGGACACGTTGGCGTAGCCGTAGTAGGTATACTGGTCGGGGTAGTCACCAAGGATGTATTTGAGGACAAGGAGAGACTGGGGAGAGAGAAAGATTTAGCTAACCGAGCCAATAGAAGACAAGGTGGCGCACCACGCTGCCGGCTAAACCGCCTGCCATGAAGGCAAAACCGACAAACAAGAACAGCCTTGCTCTCCAGACGGCCTCCGGAGAGCCATAATCGTCGCCTCTGATCCTATCTTTGTCGATGAGGTTGATGATGAGCATGCCAAGGAGGGAACATATTCCTGGAACCCAGTCTACGAATTCGACATGAACTGGCGGAGGGACCTGTGGTTCACCATAGGGTGCATGTGCGTGTGCAGAAAGAATGGCAGCATCGAGAAAGGTCCAGTTGGCGAGTGCAAACTGCCGAGTTGTGATGAGCTACCACCGCACGAAGCTGCAATTTGACGCACCAAAGCACCCGCAAGATAGATACCAACAGTCCTCCTGTATTTTCCAAAGTTAAGGTCTGGGAACGGGTTCAGGCAGACTCTGCGTGGATCATAAGGCATGGCTCTGGTCAAGTTTTGGTCGTAGCAGGGATGACTGCGGGTACGTTGGTAATTACATAATAAACTGAAAATAAAAATAATAATACGAGTTTCTGCTCCTGAATGAATTTAGGCCAATGCAAGTGATTGACATCTCCTCTTCACCAGAGCCATCGAGCTCACCAATGTCAAGGCGCACGCGCAGCGCCAGTCGCCAACCGGGCCCATCTAAAAAACGTCCTCGCTTGGGCCCACTGGCGCGCGAGCCCTCCATCGTCGAGGTCATTGAGCTCACTGACTCGGACAATGACAGTCCTGCACATTGCCACCCAGGACTATCTCAGACAACACACGCCAAGTTGTCGGACGCAGCGCCTGCATTTGGGAAACCGAATCAAGACGTACTCCCAGACGTACCGGCATCGGCACCCGGATCATCATGGCAAACACATCCGCAGGGAGATGGAGTACCGTTGTTCTTGCCGGGCAGTGACTGCGAACAATACCAGGTTCATCCACAACCCGTACCCGTCACTCAGAGTGGTCTCGACGTTGCGCCACCACAACCGCAGCCTCAGCCCCCTGAGCCAGCCACTCCCCAAGCGCCGCTCGATCCTGTCGACGAATATATCGTTCGTGTGCTAGAAATCGTCCCGGATGTTCAGCCTATCCACGCACTTTCACTCATTGAACAATACATAGAAGTTCAACCAACGAATGTCGTCGAATTCGTGTTACACGCGCTCTTCGAAGATCCGTCCTATCCGAAGGTAGACCAAAAGGGTAAACATAAGCGGAGCGAGCCAGAGGCCGATCCCAGTGCCAGAGGTTCCCCCAGGCCAAGGGTAGACTATGCTAGCAAAGATCGCGTCGACAATGGTGGTTCAGGCTACTTTGAGCGGTCTCTGGTCAGGAGTTTTACGTCATTCCGACAGTGGTTTTCGTACTGAGAATAGACTCATAGGAGCAACTCATGATGGACTTTCCGCGGATCCCGAAACCGCATATTCGTTCGCGGCTGTTCGACAATCGGTTTTATGCGCCGACGTATCTGCTTCTTGCCGAGGAGATGAAAAAACAGCCTCTTCCTTTCAAATTAAAGTCAACCAATTCAGTCGTCGGTAAAGGCAAAGCAAAAGTCAACTCCATGGTCGGTAAAGTGAGCAAGGGGAAGGCAAGGGAAGATCCAGAATTTGACAAGGAGCGAGAGTGGGTATTGCTCAAGGTGATCGAATTAGCCACCGAAGAAGACGCAGCGCTAGCCGCTTCCGTCAACGAGAAAGAATACGAAGACAGTGGTGAAAGTATCGAATGTGGATGCTGTTTTTCTGGTTACCCCTTTGTCAGTGCCTAGCCCCTTGATTTTAGGGACCATACCTGATCATTGAACAGGATCAAATGATTCAGTGTCCCGAAGCCCATCTTTTCTGCAAATCTTGCATGACGTCGTATGCTTCTAATCTACTCGGCGAGCATAATCCGAATATCGTCTGCATGGACCAATCAGGTTGTAAGCTCCCCTTTCCGGAATCCGAACTTGGTCGATTCCTCTCTTCTAAACTGCTCGAGCTGTACCACCGAGTCAAGCAACGGAAAGAAATCGAGGCAGCTGGTTTAGAGCACCTGGAAGAGTGTCCGTTCTGCGAGTATAAATGTGTCATTGAGAACGAGATGGAGAAACTCTTTAGATGCGAAAATACCGAATGTGGCGCGGTCACCTGTAGGACGTGCAAGAAGGCGGTCAGTACTTTTCGCCTGCGTTCTTCGGTTCGCGTGTGGTGCCGTGCCGTCAAAGCTGACTTGTCGCCATATAGGATCATCTACCGAAGAGCTGCAAAGGTGGGTTGGGCCTGTCTCATACTGTCATGGCGGCGGCCTTCATGTAGGATGCAGAAATGGAAGAAGATAAACACCTGGATGCGCAACACGTTGTCGAGGAGGCAATGAGTGAGCCTAGTCCATCCCTGGGCCATCCTTTCCCAACATTCCCCCGCAGCGCAGGCACTTATGCGCAATTGTCCAAAATGCCAAAAGTGTACGTCGCCTCCTTCAGCGAATGCAACAATCTAATCTGTTGGTTCTCAGCATTCATCAAGGAGATGGGTGTAAGTGTTGACGGGTCGATCCAGCATGTTTGACTCACACTTCATGACGCGACAGTGCAACAAGATGACTTGTCCAAATTGTCGTACCGTCTCGTGTTACATATGCCGAAAGGTCATCAATGGATACGACCATTTTTCGAATGTAGGTGACGACTTTTCCTTCTGTTTTGCAGGCCTACCTTGGAGCTCTAGCGGCCCGTCCCGCGATTCAACTGACGATCACCTACCTATTAGCCTCCTCCCTATTCTGGAAAAATAGACAAGTCGAAATGCAACTTGTGGGATCCGGTCGAGCAACGGTCCGCAGAAGAAGTCAGTTTCGCAACTCCCCCTCCATCGCATCGCTTACACATGCGATCAAACAGGTTTCCGAAGCCGCGAAACGCGCCCTCGCAGAACTGCGTAAGTTCCGCCCAGACGTGGATGAAGCGAGTCTCAACCTAGACATTCCGGTGGCGAAGGCACCTGCACTCCAACGGACTGCGGCGTATCCGGCCGTGCTCGGGCTTAACGGTGGTGCGGGTTTGCCGGGGTACAAGAGGGCTCGGCCCGGCGTGGCCGGTATGGGAATCGGAGGTGTGGCTGTGGGCCCGGGCGCAGCTGTGGGCATGGGCATGGGTATGGGCATGGGCATGGGCGCCAACATGGGTGGTGGCATGGGTGGCGGTATGGGTTATGGTGGTATAGGCCCAGGGATGGGTGTACCCCCCATGGGTCTCGGCGCGGACCCCAACCAATTCGTGTTCGGAGCAGGTCAGGCGCATCCATTCGACTTTGAGCATCCCGCACTCGGTGCCATGCGTCGAGGATTGGGATTGGTGGCACAAGCACACGGACATGAGCCGGCGATAGCGCCAGCCCAGCTGATGGTACCACCTGCTCCGGTGCGTGCGGCGCAACCCTTCGTGGCGGCTGGCATTGGCGGGCGTGCACAACGTAAAGGTCGGTAAATAGATGCATTTTCACTCTTCGTTTTCGTTTTTTTTTGGGTGCGTTTTCCTCGTGTTTCATTGGCTCGTGTCTTGAAGCAACGATAACGATGGTCATTGTCGCTAGTGGTTATCGATGTCGCCATACCCCCTCCATGCATGTTTTCTCCCTTTCCCCTTACCGATCTACGGTATGATTGCGCTCGATTGAGCCATACGGCGTGTTTTAGTGGTAGATAACGAGAAGCCCCGTCGAGTCGCTCTAATTATAACTTCGTACATTTGAGGGTTCATCTGCTTGAAACCGCACCTCGAGCAAGGTCTTGATACAGTATACGCGTGAAGGGAACGTTTCTATTCTAAAACCAATCTACGACATCGATGAGGCGACGACGCCGCTCTAATCCTTCTCCCGCCATCTCAGATCCAACACCCTTGAACCAACGCACGAACCCAGTCTTGGTCACGATCGCCGCGACGCGCCTCTGTCTCAGTCTCGACTAGGATCTAGTTGGCGGTCGAGACCGGCTTGACCAAAAAGTCGTCCTTGGTCTTCTCGCCCCGGACGATCTGCCCGACGATCGTGTTGGCGACGTTGAAATCAAGAAAGGGGATATACGGAATCCCAGCCTTATCGCAATGTTTCTTCAAATTGTCCTTTTCGTCTATTCCGGTCACCTTGACGAACAGGACGTCGGCATGCTGTGCCGCGGAAAGGTCTAGAGAAAGAGGAGAAGCCAGCGGGAGGCGGTGATGTCGGAGTGGGGGAATGGAAGCAGAGGGAATGGAGGCGGATGGGGTACGTACCCGAGACACCGTCGCCGAAGAAGAACACGATCGGGCCTCGACCGTCGCGCGCCTGTCTATACTCCCGATAGGGCAAGATCGCGCGCGATTTATCGTGGCCGTATGTACTACAGGGGGTGGTAGGTTTCAGGGTTTGGTTCCGGTACATGCGCATCGTGGAGATGAAATTCGTGATTGACCCCCCCAAAAAGGAGTGAGAAGAGGCAGGAAGGGAAACACGGGGCGTACCTTTCTGGATGGCGCCATGTGATGAACCATTTGCCTGTTGTGTCGCGTCTGACGCCATTTGAAACGATGGTGATATCTTGGACGACGTCCTCGTCGGAACCTCTGGCAAGTTCCGTCAAAACCGCACGGATGAGTTCGTCCATGCCGCTATGACATGTTCGGATCAAAACACGCATCCTTGGCTCGACAAATGATCCTTGCCGAGATGAATTAGAACCTTACCTCGACACGATGGTAAAGGGGATATCATTCTCGTCGCAAAACTTCTTGAAATCGATGAATCCATCGGTAAATTCCACAGGTCTGCGCCCATCTGCGCCTGCGATCGTTTGATGGTGAGACACAAGCCAAGGTTAGATGAGTTGATCAGTTGGAGAGGCGCAAAGGACAAATAGTAGCAACGCGCAACACGTCGAGTATACACACCGGTAGGCGTCGTGAGATAGTTTTTGCAGTCATCTAGTGAATGCCCCTTGTCGGATACGCTTCCCAGCATGAGCTCAAACGCCTCCCTGAACCACGATTGTCAGCGCGACGCAGCGACAATGAACAGGCTGCAAGTGCCACATCCGCGGATATGAGTCCATGCCGCACGGGCGGGTGTGCCCGTCGCCTAGCCGCAGAAGCCAGAGTGTAGCGGCGTCTCACCATCATGATCCATGATCATTGTGATGGCGGATCGGAAGAACCTTGGAGAGAACGTACTTGAACGATTTTCCCTGGGTCTGTCCACTCTTGACAAACTCGAGAATCTCCATGTTGAG